>CM055277.1:35080929-35260929 GCA_029237695.1 Conchocele bisecta
TTATTTTCTATGATATATAAATGATGAATACATAAGTGTATCGCAAAAACAGAACCTGGTTATATCTCCTTTAAATATTTTGCCTTACAAACAAGGTGAACTTGTAACTCAGTTGACCTTGACCTTGGGCACAGTGGCTGCATGCATGGGACAGACAATGCATATATGGATGGTAACTAATAAGCCAATCCGACTTACAGTTACAGAGAAAGTAGGTACCTGAAAACTTTAATGCAAATTTTGACAAAAACTTAAATGCAAACTTCTAAGTTCTTTACCCTTGACCTTGGGTACAAGGGCCGCCTGAGTGAGACACAGAATTAATATATGGATGATGACCAATAAGCATACGAAGTTTCAAGCAAATCTGACTTACGGTTACAGAGATACGTGTAGTAGGTATGTGAAAAGTTTAACACAAATTTGGACAAAAACTTTAACGCAAACTTCTATTGTCATTTGACCTTGACCTTGGGCACAGGGGCCGCATGAGTGGGATACAGCATGAATATATGGATGATGACTAATAAGCATATGAGGTTTCAAGTCAATGTGACTTTAG
Source organism: Conchocele bisecta (assembly GCA_029237695.1). Taxonomy (NCBI): domain Eukaryota; kingdom Metazoa; phylum Mollusca; class Bivalvia; order Lucinida; family Thyasiridae; genus Conchocele; species Conchocele bisecta. The sequence continues at coordinate 35,081,492 of CM055277.1, forward strand.
GACTGCAGCGTACTTTAGGTACGGTATTTAAAAACTTTAACGCAGATTTCGAACGGACGCACAGACGCATGCACAGACACCTGGAAGTCATTGTGATCACTTTGTCGCTTTTCGCAAGTGGGCTCGATAAAAACGAAATAAGAAATAAACAATTTATTGACAATATAAAAGACAAAGGTAATGTCAAGGTCAAGTTACCTCTGTTGGTCTAGGGCACTGATTTGCTGGTCGTGTAGTAGATGGTGGGGAGTTACCTTTGTTGGTCTAGGGGACTGATGTTGCTGGTCGCGTAGTAGTGGGTGGGTGGGGAGTTACCTGTGTTGGTCTAGGGGAATGTTGCTGGTCATGTAGTAAATGCTAGGGGACTGATGTTGCTGGTCGTGTACTAGATGGTGGGGAGTTACCTGTGTTGGTCTAGGGGACTGATGCTGCTGGTCGTTTAATAGACGGTGGGGAGTTACCTGTGTTGGTCTAGGGGAATGATGTTTCTGGTCGTTTAATAGATGGTGGCGAGTTACATGTGTTGGTCTAGGGAACTGGTCGTGTAGTCTAGGGGAATGATGTTGCTGGTCAGGTAGTAAATGGTGGGGAGTTACCTGTGTTGGTCTAGGGGACTGATGTTGCAGGTCGTGTAGTATACGGTGGGGATTTACCTGTGTTGGGCTAGGGGACTGATGTTGCTGGTCGTGTACTAGACGGTGGGGAGTTAGCTGTGTTGGTCTAGGGGACTGATGTTGCTGGTCGTGTACTAGGCGGTGGGGAGTTACCTGTGTTGGTCTAGGGGACTGATGTTGCTGGTCGTGTACTAGGCGGTGGGGAGTTACCTGTGTTGGTCTAGGGGACTGATGTTGCTGGTCGTGTACTAGACAGTGGGGAGTTACCCGTGTTGGTCTAGGGGACTGATGTTGCTGGTCGTGTACTAGGCGGTGGGGAGTTACCTGTGTTGGTCTAGGGGACTGATGTTGCTGGTCGTGTACTAGACGGTGGGGAGTTACCTGTGTTGGTCTAGGGGACTGATGTTGCTGGTCGTGTACTAGACGGTGGGGAGTTACCTGTGTTGGTCTAGGGGACTGATGTTGCTGGTCGTGTACTAGACGGTGGGGAGTTACCTGTGTTGGTCTAGGGGACTGATGTTGCTGGTCGTGTTGGTAGGTTGAGTGCCAGTGCCCGTGTCCAGGTCAAGGTTGTTTGCTGCCTGGGCCCTCAGCGAGTTCTCTACATCATTATCTAGGCACCTGCAGGGACAAACTTCAGATTTAACAATCCTGTGTTAGGTCATACCCAGGGCAGAACTTGGCAAATCTACCAAGTTAGCACAGGAAATAATCACAGCACAATTTTTATATGTTATTTAATTTTAAAATAGAATTTTATACACACATACAATATGGCATATTAATTTAGATTATATTTAGGAGTAAAATAAATTAAGAACAAGTAATGTGGCCTGTTGGCACACGAATGCCCCTGGTGGCAGATTGGAGAAACTGTGGCAAAGTTAAATCAAACTTCTTAATGTGTGAAAAAGTTCAAAGTTGTGAAGGACAAAAGGTCAAGGTCATATTAACCCTTTACGCGACTAAAGTCGTGTTCTATTTCCTGGTCGGTACGTGCCGAAAGCGACAATTGTTGTTTTGACAGGTGCATGTTTGCCTCGTTCCGTTTCCATTGGTTAGTAGTGGCGCCGGAATGTGTATGTGAATTGTATAGATTAGATCGGGCATTATTTTAGAAATGTCCGAAACAGGCCACATCACACGAGACATTTTGCCAAAGTATTTTCCGAAGATGATCACGATTTCAGTTTCCTTCAAGAATCATCGGCTTCTGATAGTTTTAGTGAATTTGAAGGGTTTGAACAGGAAGATGCTTTACAAAACGCCCGTTTTCTTGGAACTGTTCAAATGGAAAATCCCGATTATGGTCGTGAATTGCCTAAAGATGTCAACGCAAATTGGACAAAAAATTATTCCCCACCCACCATTTTGCCTTTCATGAGGACTCAAAACCGATTTGCCCGAAGATCCTATGCTAATACTTTTTCAATATATTCTTTGAAGAAGAAATGTGTGTCTATGTTACTGAACAAACAAATTTATATGCACAACGTAAAATAGACACACATAAACCCCACACTAGGCTTTTGGACTGGAAACCAGTAGAAATTGCTGAAATGAATCTATTTTTTGGATTATGTATTCTGATGGGTATCGTACATAAAGAACGTTTGGAACTGATTCAACTGTATCTACACCATTCTTCAGTGAACATATGAGTAACAAGAGTTCCGAAAGTCACAATATATGCCTGTCGAGGCAAGGCCAGTCAAGAAAGGGAGGTAACAAACTGAAAACAAATAGGGTTCTTCATCTTGCCGTGCTAAACATATATACCGAATTTGGTTACGATCGGTGAAGTAGAAGTAATTGCGTGGACAAGGATACAGAGTGTGAAAATTAAAAATGGCCGCCAAGGGGAGATAAGTTATTGAAAATAATTCAAAATTAATAGGCTTCTTCGTCTTGCCGTGATAAACATGTATACCGGATTTGGTTGTGATCGGTGAAATAGCACTAGAGTTATTTCGTGGACAAGGATATAGAGTGCGAAAATTGAAAATGGCCACCAAGGGTAGATAAGTCATCGGAAATTTTTCAAAATGAATATGCTTCTTTGTCTTGCCGTAATAAACATGTATACCGAATTTGGTTACGATCGGTGAAGTAGAACTTGAGTTATATTGCGTTGACAAGGATACAGAGTGCGAAAATTAACAAGAGTTGTCAGAAGACAACGAAGCTCGCGTGTTGGCAGCCTTCACTCAAACTTGGCACAGTTGTATAAAAAACATGTTATATAACTTGACCTTGGGTAAAGGGGTGTGCGGTGGACCTTGACATTGGGGTCAGTGGTGGAAGGTGGGTTGTGGATTTGCTATAGCATGATATAGTATATTAAGATGAATGCATGTATGAAATATCGAATGTTAAGTTTATGAACGGACTAAGTTGGTGATTTTCTACAGCATGATAGCTATTCACATGAGGAATGCATGTATGAATATGCTAAGTTTGTGACCTTGACCTTGGGGAAAGGGGTGGGGGGTCATGAATTTGTTGTAGCACAATAGAGGATCATCAGATGAATGCATGTATGAAATATCAAGGCGTTCCCTGTAAAGAAACAGAAGTTATAACGAGAGGGCCATGATGGCCCTAATTCGCTCACCTGACTCCATGAACACCAGAGGAGAATGTGACATTGAGTTCATGTGTTTTAAAAAAATTGTGCTATTTTTAGATGGCGGTCATCTTGGATTAAGCGATGACTCTCATTTTACCAAATCTGAAAATTCTTCACCCAAGGATCTTAACTTACTATGAAGTTTGGCCAGCATCGGCCATGTGGTTCCTGAGAAAAAGACGTTCAAAATCTCGAATAAATATACCTTTTGGTGGCCATCATGGATGACATAATCATCCGATTCCGACAAAGATTGCACCAGAGCAATCGCCTCATCGATACCTTCAATTTGGTATATTCGGTCAAAAATAAAATTTGACCCCAATTTGACCACACGGCCCACGCCCATTTTTGACACCGGGGTCACCATTTTCACGACTTTGAAAGAGCATTCTACATCGATCATACCTACCAAGTTTCGTCGAAATCCGGCCAGTGGTTCATGAGAAGATTTATTAAGAATTTATGCTATTTTTAGATGGAGGCCATCTTGGATTAGCGACGACCTCCATTTTAACAAATCTGAAAAGGCTTCACCCATGGACCATAACTTTTAAGTTTGGCCACCATGGGCCAAGCGGTTCATGTGAAGAAGAATTTTGAAATCTCTAATAAAAGAACGACCTTTTGACCTTTCGGCGGCCATCTTGGATGACATAACCATCCGATTTCAACAAAATATGCACAAGAGCGATCGCCTCATTGATACCTTCGATTTGATATATAACATGACCATATTCGGTCAAAAATAAAATTTGACCCCATGGGCCACGCCCATTTTTGACCCCGGGGTCACCATTTTAACAACTTTGAAAGAGCATTGTTCATCGATCATTCCTACCAAGTTTTGTCGAAATCCGGTTGGTGGTTCTTGAGAAGAAGATTTGTGAAGAATTTGTGCTATTTTTAGACAGCGGCCATCTTGGATTACGTAATGACGTCATTTTAACAATTTTGTAATCCCCCTACCATGACCATGAAGTTTGGTGACTATAGGCCCAATGGTTACCGAGGAGAAGACGTTTGAAAATGTTCACGGACGACGGACGACGACGGACACATTGCTCAGGTGAGCTAAAAAGACATTTACTCCAACGTTAAGTTTATGATGTTGATCTTGGGGAAAGGGGTGGGGGGTGGGTCACGGATTTGCTGTAGCACAATAGAGGATCATCAGATGAATGCGTGTATGAAATATCAAAGCGTTCCCTGTAAAGAAACAGAAGTTATAAAAAGACATTTACTCCAACGTTAAGTTTATGATGTTGATCTCGGGGAAAGGGGTGGGGGGTGGGTCATGGATTTGCTGTAGCACAATAGAGGATAATCAGATGAATGCATGATTGAAATATCAAAGCATTCCCTGCAAAGAAACAGAAGTTACACAACATTAACCCCAACGTTAAGTTTATGAACATGCTAAGTTTGTGACCTTGACCTTGGGGTAAGGGTTGGGTGGTGGGTTGTGGATTTGCTAGCATGATAGGGTATCATCAGATGAATGCATGCATGAAATATCAAGGCGTTCCATGAAAGGAAACAGATGTTATAAGACATTTACCCCAACGTTAAGTTTATGAATGTGCTAAGTTTGTGACCTTGACCTTGGGGAAAGGGGTGGAGGGAGGGGGGGGGGGTCATGGATTTGTTATAGCATGATAGAGTATCATCAGATGAATGCATGTATCAAATATGAAGGTGATCTCTGTAAATAAACAGACGTTACACAACGTTTACCCCAACATTAAGTTTGTGACCTTGACCTTGGGGTAAGGGTTGTGTGGTGGGTCGTGGATTTGCTACAACATGATAGAGGGTCAACTGACGAATGCATGTATGAAATATCAAGGTTTTCCATGAAAGGAAACAGATGTTATAAGACATTTACCCCAACGTTAAGTTTATGAATGTGCTAAGTTTGTGACCTTGACCTTGGGGTAAGGGGTGGGCGGTGGATCATGGATTTGCTATAGCACAATAGGGTATCATCAGATGAATGCATGTATGACATATCAAGGTGTTCCATGAAAGGAAACAGATGTTATAAGACATTTACCCCAACGTTAAGTTTATGAATGAACCAAGTTTGTGACCTTGACCTTGGGGAAAGGGGTGGGGGATGGGTCATGGATTTGCTATAGCATGATAGAGTATCATCAGATGAATACATGTATGAAATATGAAGGCGTTCCCTGTAAATAAACAGAAGTTACACAACATTTACCCCAACTAGTTTATGAACATGCTAAGTTTGTGACCTTGACCTTGGGGTAAGGGTTGGGTGATGGGTCGTGGATTTGCTACAGCATGATAGGTCAACTGAGGAATGCATGTATGAAATATCAAGGCGTTCCATGAAAGGAAACAGATGTTACTAGAAATGTGGTCTGTTGGCACACGAATGCCCCCACTGGCAGCCAAAGAAAACAAGGCATATTTGAAAACACAGAGGGCCAGAGAAGCATGGATCTGTTGTCACAGCATTATAGCAGACCTTCAGAGCAATGGGTTTGTGAAATATCAAGCAGATCCACGTAAGGAAACAGACATTATACCGTAAGTAGGGATGGCAAATAATATTTGAATATTCGAATATTCGAATATTCGGTCAAATATTTGTTTATTGACCGAATATCAGTATTCAAATAGAAAACTTATTTCAAGGTATTGTTTGGTTTACTTATTTCTCACCGTCGCACATACAGCAATTCATCCCGGCACGTGTCAAAGTTTGTATTGTCCGTTATCGACGATTAATACGGTATCGAGTCAAAGTTTGCTTGTCCCTAATATCGACAATTAATAACACGGTATTGTTTTGACAGCCTGAGGGCTTGCAGGTGTTTAATCCGTACCTTAATAAAGTTTAATTGCATTAAATAGTGTAATTGTTGATCCTTGGTAAAGAACTCCCGCTGCTTTGTCGGTACACAGTGTTTCGTGGTGGTATAATTATGTGTCTGTTGAATTGTTTGATTGGTAACACATACCATAAGTTCCATTTCGCCAGTCACAACAACGTATGAACATCAAAAATCAGATATCATTTTCCGAAACCGGGAATTACTATTCAATGTTATTCATGTATTGTGTTATCCTGTACATATTTATTATATGTTTCCCGCCCGCGAAACATGTAATTCCTGATCAGACTGCGCGAGCTCCACTTTTCCCAAACTCAATACACCCATTATTCTCGTGTCGGTATACACATTTCATCATTCCGCTGTGTGATGCGTGACGTCATTTGAGATTTCCAATACACACAACACACAACGGAAGTCTGACATCGCATATTTATTGACACATATTTTAATCGGACATTACACGTGTACAAGTAACAAACCGCTTTCATGTTTTAAAGTATCATGTTGTTTGTTGGATTATTAAATTATAAAAGAACAGATTCGTTGGTAACATGTATCCCCAGGACATTAATTTTCCACTCGCTTGAAAAAATTGTTAATTGATTATTATTTGAAGCACGTGGGAACTCAATTTATCCGAGACGTGTTACCGGTGTCAATTCCGTAATAGTGAGGAGATTTAGAGGTTGGGTGGTTCCGAATATTCAAATATATATTCGAATAGCCAATCGAATACCATTTTTACCATTCGATGCCAACCCTAATTATAAGACACTTACCCGAGTTTCGAACACACCAAGTATTGACATTGACACTGGGCTTAGCGGGGGTGGGACGATAGTGGATTTGTCACATGGTGGTAGAGGACCATTAGAGCAATGCGTGTGTGAAATATCAACCAGATCCATGCAAGGAAACAGACAATATAAGACATTTACCCGAGTGTTAAGGTTTCAAACGCACCAAGCATGTGTAGACCCTGGGCTTAGAAGGGGCGGGACAATCATAGATTTTTCACAGGGCAATAGAGGAACATAAGAGCAATGCATGTGAGAAATATCAAGCAGATCCGTGCAAGGAAATTATAAGACATTTACCTGAGCGTTAAGGTTTTAAATGCACCAAGTATGTGACCTTGACCCTGGGCTTAGTGGAGGAGGGATGATCGTGGATTTGTCACAGGGTGGTAGAGGACCATTGGAGCAATGTGTGTGTGAAATGTGAAGCAGATCCGAGCAAGGAAACAGAAATTATAAGCCATTTACCCCAGCGTTAAGGTTTCAAACGCACCAAGTATGTGACCTTGACCCTGGGCTTAGCAGCGGTGGGACGAATGTGGATTTGTCACAGGGCGGTAGCGGACCATTGGAGCAATGCGTGTGTGAAATGTGAAGCAGATCCGAGCAAGGAGACAGAAATTATAAGCCATTTACCCGAGCGTTAAGGTTTTGAACGCACCAAGTCTGTGACCTTGACCCTGGGCTTAGCGGGGGCGGGACGAATGTGGATTTGTCACAGGGCGGTAGAGGACCATTGGAGCAATGCGTGTGTGAAATGTGAAGCAGATCCGAGCAAGGAAATAGAAATTTTAAGCCATTTACCCGAGCGTTAAGGTTTCGGGACGGACAGACGTACGGACATACGGACGGACGTACGGATGCTGGTAACACTATATTCCCCCCTCACCAATCGGTGGCGGGGGCATAATAAGGCATTTACCCCAACGTTAAGTTTATCAATGTGCTAAGTTTGTGACCTTGACTTTGGGGAAAGGGGTGGGGGATGGTTCATGAATTTGCTATAGCACGATAGATTCATCAGATGAATGCATGTATGAAATATGAAGGCGTTCCCTGTAAAGAAACAGAACCTTGGGGTAAGGGTTGGGTGGTGGGTCGTGGATTTGCTACAGCATGATATAGAGTCATCTGAGGAATGTATGTATGAAATAACAAGGTGTTCCATGAAAGGAAACAGAAGTTATAACACATTTACCCCAAAGTTAAGTTTGTGGACGCCGACAACGCCGACGACGCCGAAGACGCCGGGGGTATGCCATAAGCTCTTCTGCACTTCGTGCAGGCGAGCTAAAAGTGGCTGCCAAGGGGAGATAAGTCATCGAAAAGATTTCAAAATCAATAGGCTTCTTCGTCTTGCCGTGATAAACATGTATACACAATTTGGTTAGGATCGGTGATGTAGCACTTGAGTTATTGCGTGAACAAGGATACAAAGTGCAAAAATTAAAATTGGCTGCCAAGGGGAGATAAATCAACGGACATTTTTCAAAATCAATAAGCTTCTTTGTCTTGCCATGATAAATATGTATACCGAATTTGGTTACGATTGATGAAGATTAACTTGAGTTGTTGAGTGGACAAGGGTACAGAGTGCGAAAATTAAAAATGGCCGCCAAGGGCAGATAAGTCATCAGAAATCAAAATCAATATGCTTCTTCGTGTTGCCGTGATAAACATGTATACCGAATTTGGCTACAATCCGTCAAGTAGAACTCTAGTTATTGCGTGGACAAGCTGTGCCTGCCCGCCCGCCCCAAGGTGAATACATAATACATGTACAGTCTACACTCATTTACTCAAAGTCGGTTAAGTCGAATTCCCTCGTTACGTCAAATTCGTGCCCAAGTCCCGTTTCAGATCCTATTATTTTCAATGTAACTGGCTACGGTTAAGTCGAATTTAGTTACGTCGAATTTTCGCCAATTCAAACTAATTGTTAGGTCCCGAACACAGAAATGTGTGGTATTTCACTCTCGTTAAGTCGAAGTGTGAGTTTGCGCTCGAAGTGCGAATTCGCGGCGCCAATTTACCGGAACAAAGACTGGACTTGTTTACCTGTGTAAACAAACTTTGAATTCGTGTTAAAGGTGATTTCCTCGACACCATTTAACTTAGCTCATCTGATTTAATCACCAGTGATCTACTGCGGTCATTTATGGAGTCACAGGACAACTCCGACGAAGTGTTGCCGGCCATGGCATTATTGGATCGTTTTGTGAGCAAAGTCTATCTTTCTCGAATTCATAACAAACAATCGAACATTGCTGACTTTTTCCGGAAGGCGGATATTACCGAGTCGGACAGAGTGTAAACTGTGACCAACGTGGGCCGTTTCGAACTGGGGCCGAATTGAATCACCCTCCGATTGATAAATGATGTGTGTATATATAATCAAGACTGGTATGCACAACACCTTGTTAATTTCCGGTTTACATGCTTTATTAATTAAACATAATAAAATGTTACTTTACTGCTTTGTTTTGTCTTTTCTTGTTCCACCCTGATAATATAGATGTGTATACTAAGTTCGACTACACACATGCGTGTATAGGCAAACGCAAGTAAACACATTAAAGTTGCAAAAGTGTAACTCCGTCTGTCACAGGTTGTATGGCAGTTGCGTCCCGTAACGTGTATGACAATATTTTGAGCTCCCGTTCAGATTTTGTTACGTCGAACTTCGTTTTACTTGAAGTATTTATCACAGTCCGACGGACTTTGAGTAAACGAGCGTAGACTGTATGTCCAGTTTTTTTCAAACAGGCGAATAAAAACAGGTTCTTAGCAATTCTAAGTAATCTACATTTATCTAATTCAGACAATGAGATACCGCGCAGAGAAGAGGTACACGACCCACTATATAAAGTTCGCAACTTTATGACGATGTGTTCAAAGTTCAGTGACATGTATACGCCTGAAAGAGATTTATCATTTGACGAGTCTACATGTCCTTGGAAGGGACGGCTGCTATTTAGAGTGTATAACCCGACAAAACCCCGACAAATTTGGTATCAAACTTTATTTCATCAATAAAGCATCATAGGGTTATTGTATCGGTTTTGACACTTATATTGGTAGTATGCCTTCTGTCAACTATGCTGAATTAGCTGACTTAATGACGAATGTAATATGACAACGAAACTTGTAGTGGGCTTGTTGGTTAGACACGGCTTATGTACAGCGGTTATCACGTTTATATGGACAATTATTTTAGTTCTGTAAAACTTATGGATGAACTCTCATGTAGAGATACGTATGCATTTGGAACCACCAGAAACAAGAGCTCCGCGGAGCAAAATGTCCCGCCTGGCGCAGTTTGATAGTATATAAGGAGCTTGTAATAACCTTGGGGTTAGTGAGCACCATGGGCTTTCTGTAGAATGATGCGGGATGTTGTTACAAATGCATGTATGGAATATTAAAGCATAAACTGAGCGTTCACTTTTCCAAACATGTAAATTTCTAAGTCAGTGACCTTGACCTTTGGGGTTAGCGGGCACCATGGGCTTTCTGTAGAATGATGCGAGATGTTGTTACAAATGCATGTATGAAATATTAAAGCATAAACTGAGCGTTAATTTTTCCAAACACGGAAATTTCTAAGTCAGTGACCTTGACCTTTGGGGTTAGCGGGCACCATGGGCTTTCTGTAGAATGATGCGGGATGATGTTACAAATGCATGTATGAAATATTAAAGCATAAACTGAGCGTTAATTTTTCCAAACACGGAAATTTCTAAGTCAGTGACCTTGACCTTTGGGGTTAGCGGGCACCATGGGCTTTCTGTAGAATGATGGGCGGCTTTCTGTAGAATGATTTGGGATGTTGTTACAAATGCATGTATGGAATATTAATGCATAAACTGAGCGTTAATTTCTAAGTCAGTGACCTTGACCTTTGGGGATAGCGGGCACCATGGGCTTTCTGTAGAATGATGCGGGATGTTGTTACAAATGCATATATGGAATATTAAAGCATAAACTGAGCGTTAACTTTTCCAAACACGGGAATTTCTAAGTCAGTGACCTTGACCTTTGGGGTCAGCGGGCACCATGGGCTTTCTGTAGAATGATGCGGGATGTTGTTACAAATGCATGTATGAAATATTAAAGCATAAACTGAGCGTTAATTTTTCCAAACACGGAAATTTCTCTAAGTCAGTGACCTTGACCTTTGGGGTTAGCGGGCACCATGGGCTTTCTGTAGAATTATGGGCTTTCTGTAGAATGATGCGGGATGTTGTTACAAATGCATGTATGGAATATTAAAGCATAAACTGAGCTTTAATTTATAAGTCAGTGACCTTCACCTTTGGGGATAGCGGGCACCATGGGTTTTCTGTAGAATGATGCGGGATGTTGTTACAGATGCATGTATGAAATATTAAAGCATAAACTGAGCGTTAATTTTTCCAAACACGGAAATTTCTAAGTCAGTGACCTTGACCTTTGGGGTTAGCGGGCACCATGGGCTTTCTGTAGAATGATGGGTGGCTTTCTGTAGAATGATGCGGGATGTTGTTACAAATGCATGTATGGAATATTAAAGCATAAATTGAGCGTTAATTTCTAAGTCAGTGACCTTGACCTTTGAGGATAGCGGGCACCATGGGCTTTCTGTAGAATGATGCGGGATGTTGTTACAAATGCATATATGGAATATTAAAGCATAAACTGAGCGTTCACTTTTCCAAACACGGAAATTTCTAAGTCAGTGACCTTGACCTTTGGGCCTTTGGGGTTAGCGGGCACTATGGGCTTTCTGTAGAATGATGCGGGATGTTGTTACAAATGCATGTATGGAACATTAAAGCATAAACTGAGCGTTAATTTTTTCAAACACGGAAATCAGTGACCTTGACCTTTGGGGTTAGCGGGCACCATGGGCTTTCTGTAGAATGATGGGCTTTCTGTAGTATGATGCGGGATGTTGTTACAAATGCATGTATGGAATATTAAAGCATAAACTGAGCGTTAATTTCTAAGTCAGCGACTTTGACCTTTGGGGTTTGCGGGCACCATGGGCTTTCTGTAGAATGATACGGGATGTTGTTACAAATGCATGTATGGAATATTAAAGCATAAAATGAGCGTTAATTTTTCCAAACACGGAAATTTCTAAGTCAGTGACCTTGACCTTTGGGGTTAGCGGGCACCATGGGCTTTCTGTAGAATGATGCGGGATGTTGTTACAAATGCATGTATGGGATATTAAACCATAAAGTGAGCGTTAATTTGTGCAAACACGGAAATTTCTAAGTCAGTGACCTTGACCTTTGGGGTTATTTGGGGTTAGAGGGCACCATGGGCTTTCTGTAGAATGATGCGGGATGTTGTTACAAATGCATGTATGGAATATTAAACCATAAAGTGAGCGTTAATTTGTGCAAACACGGAAATTTCTAAGTCAGTGACCTTGGCCTTTGGGGTTATTTGGGGTTAGTGGACACCATGGGCTTTCTGTAGAATGATGCGGGATGTTGTTACAAATGCATGTATGGAATATTAAACCATAAAGTGAGCGTTAATTTTTCCAAACACGGAAGTTTCTAAGTCAGTGACCTTGACCTTTGGGGTTATTTGGGGTTAGCGGGCACCATGGGCTTTCTTTAGAATGATGCGGGATGTTGTTACAAATGCATGTATGTAATATTAAACCATAAAGTGAGCGTTAATTTGTGCAAACACGGAAATTTCTAAGTCAGTGACCTTGACCTTTGGGGTTATTTGGGGTTAGCGGGCACCATGGGCTTTCTGTAGAATGATGCGGGATGTTGTTACAAATGCATGTATGGAATATTAAACCATAAAGTGAGCGTTAATTTTTCCAAACACGGAAATTTCTAAGTCAGTGACCTTGACCTTTGGGGTTAGCGGGCACCATGGGCTTTCTGTAGAATGATGCGGGATGTTGTTACAAATGCATGTATGGAATATTAAAGCATTCCATTGAGGGAAACAGAAGTTACAATGAAAATTAACCTGAGCGTTAAGTTTTAGAAACAGAGCTAAATGCAAAAACTTAACGTTGAATGCATGTGAAAAGTAGGTCAATGAACCATGAAAAGTAGGTGAAGGTGACATGGGCTCCCTCTGTGTGAGATGGTTACACCACAGTGTTGATGTATACCAAGTATGGAGGTCGCAGGAGTTATAGTTTTGTGGAAAGTGAGCTAAACGCAAAAACTTAACATGAAATGTTGACGCCGACGCCGCCGCCGCCTACGCCGCCGCCGACGACGCCGCCGACGCCGCCGATGCCGCCGACGCCGCCGACGGAAAAGCTATGCCTATGTCCCGCTTCTGCTAAAGCAGGCGGGACAAAAACAGAAAGGAATACCCTGCTGCATTAAAAACAAAACATAAAATGAAACAGTTGAGGGAAGTACAAATGCTTTTCACCATACATGAGGTGGAGTTCAGTGTTCTGGACAAAGTAGATGCCAATAAAAATCAAATTTACAAACCTACTTCCATAATTGACTATTGCAAAAAAATGGGTGGGATGGATCTGTCAGATCAAAATATGAAGTACTACAATGTTACAAGATGTTCGAAAAAGTGGTGGAAGAAGTTTTTTTTCTTCCTTTTCAACATGATAATGACAAATGTGTATGTGTTGTATAGGAAGTATGGGCCACACAAACTTACAAGTCACGCATTCAAGCGTGAAATCCCCAACACGCTAGTAAGTCAGGCAGACCCAGACCCCAAACAAGAAACGAGGCAAAGCCACGAAGGCCAGGTTTTTTCCAAGCATAGACACTTGGATAACATAATTATACCCACTTTTTGTAGACTAGATGGCCGTGGCCTGCATGTCGCGCCTTGGGGCGAGGCATGGACACTAAAAAAATAGATATAGTAGATGGAAAAACTTTAACCAAAAAACTTTAACCGGACACACGGACGAACGGACGGACGTATGCCAAAATGCCGACGATATCGCGCTTTCCGCAAGCAGGTGTGACAATGATGATTTAAACACCCATGTGAAGTATCAAGGTATTGGGTGAAGCAGTTGCAGAGATATAGTACACGAAAAAACTTTAACAAAAAAATTCAAAGTAATTTGAACCTGACATAGGGCACATGATCGCGCTTTCCGCAAGCAGGTGCGACAATGATGATAAACACCCATGTGAAGTATCAAGGTATTGGGTGAAGCAGTTGCAGAGATATAGTACACGAAAAAAAATTAACAAAAAAATTCAAAGTAATTTGACCTTGACATTGGGCACAGGATCGCGCTTTCCGCAAGCAGGTGCAACAATGATGATAAACACCCATGTGAAGTATCAAGGTATTGGGTGAAGCAGTTGCAGAGATATAGTACAGTCAGAATTCGTTACAACGGCATAGTTCGTTTGAGATGAATCTGCCGTTATAACGAATCTGCCGGTATAACGAATCGGGGATTTTTTCCGTCCGATTCCGGTAATTGTTATCTGTCGGGAATTGGTATCTGTCGGGAATTGGCTACCACGCATTGTAGCGATGTTATTTGTTGTCAATTTATGCTAGCGTAATTCGGCATTATCGGCGCGATATGTGCTGAATTAAATACTTATTTGTCACCTCGTTGATAAATCAATGCATATGTATACAAATGTATATCAATGAAACAAACAACATTCAATAATAATCCGATGTTTGACAAGGTCAAGGTTGCATGCGAACTTCGTGTGATAATTGGTAATTACGTAGACATGTGACTACCGGATTATATGTGAACGTTGTTTCTTTATTGTTAGAAATTCGCAAACAAGTGCATAAAGAAAAGAAACACATTTAAATGAACAGTTTGTTTTTATTTACATGCTAACATTTATGAAAATATGAAACAATAACATACAGAGTTGTATCCCTTTCAGTATTTCATTTCGCCCCAACGAGAACTCGGCCCAGAGACTATGTTGCACATTTTATGTTGCGACCTAACTGTTTTCCCCATAACGTGGTGAAATGAATGGCGATTAAATCCTGCGTAACACCGGGATGAGATTTACTATAATCCGCGATCTCACGATTTATCGGAAACAGAAAACTGAGTTCTGCGGCGTTTTCGTGGTGGCTCCATTTGAACGTTCACTATGTAATGAAGTGAATTATTAAGTGATTTGAAATGGCCAGCGCATCTCGTATTTAATTACAGACGGGTCGATGAGTGATCAATTAAGTTAATTTATTAATGTTGCTTACCAGGTGAGCTGTTCGTCACTTATATGTAAATTTAGTTGCTAACTGTTAATTTATTTTCCTAATTTTTGTTTGGCAAAATAATACATCACCGCAATAATCCTTAATTATATGTGGACAAAGGCACGCGGTCGAGTATTTGTGACAATATACAGACCGACACGTTGTTAATTGACGCGATTTATGACATTGTGTCAGGGTTAATCAGCCGTGAAATTGTTTAGCGACTGGTTCCCGAACATCGGTGATGCCGGATAACTGAGCTGGGTCACAGTCCTGGTACCAGCTACACAGGT
This sequence comes from Conchocele bisecta, assembly GCA_029237695.1. Lineage (NCBI taxonomy): Eukaryota > Metazoa > Mollusca > Bivalvia > Lucinida > Thyasiridae > Conchocele > Conchocele bisecta. The sequence goes on from CM055277.1 coordinate 35,096,897, forward strand.
TACCGGCGCCGTTATAGCGAACATTAAATACGACTTAAATTGTGTATTCGTTTGCGGGATTTCTCTGCCGGTGCCGGAAGCCGAATTTGCCGGTATATCGAACAGATTAAAGAGCGTGCCGATTCGTTTGGCGGCGTATCGTGCCGGAAGGCGAATATGCCATTGTAACGTGTGCCGTTGTAATGAATTCTGACTGTACACGAAAAAACTTTAACAAAAAAATTCAAAGTAATTTGACCTTGACATTGGGCACAGGATCGCGCTTTCCGCAAGCAGGTGCGACAATGATGATAAACACCCATGTGAAGTATCAAGGTGTTGGGTGAAGCAGTTGCAGAGATATAGTACACGAAAAAAATTTAACAAAAAAATTCAAAGTAATTTGACCTTGACATTGGGCACAGGGGCCGCACGGTTGGGGGTTAGAATGAAAATATGGATGATGATAAACACCCATGTGAAGTTTCAAGGTAATGGGCGAAGCAGTTGCAGAGATATAGTATAACGAAAAAGTTTTAACCAAAAAACTCTAACCAGACGTACGTTAAAAAGTTAACGTTGAAAATGGCTAAGTCAATTACGTAGAAATAATAGGTGAAGGTAAAAAAATATGGTCACATGTTGGATAGTTGTATGTGGTAGGCACCCCTTGGTTATGAAGCTGTGAAAGTTTGGTGGTCCTAGGTGGTACAGTACCAAAGAAATGGACTTAAACACGAAAACTTAACATTGTAAACGCGAAAACTTAACATTGAAAATGGCTAAGTCGACTACGCGGAAAAAATGGGTCAAGTTAAAAAAAAAGTAACATGTTGGATAGTGATATGTGGTGGGCACCCCTTGATTATGAAGCTGTGAAAGTTTGGTGGTCCTAGGTGGTACAGTAACAAAGAAATGGACTCAAACACGAAAACTTAACATTGATTGTGGACGCCGCCCGCCTGCCGCCCGCCCGCCCGCCCGCCCGCCCGCCCGGCTTTCGCCAATCCAATAGCCTGGATTTTTTTAAAAAAAACCTGGCTAAAAATGCATAAGAAAATGCATGACTAGCTGCGAGAGACTGACGGGGCGTCATTTTGCGGCTCGCAATGAAGCCAGGGAGGGAGGGCGCGAAACAGAGGAGGCCAATAAGGGATTGTGTGGCATGCAACACGTCATCAAAAAACAGGGCAGGCTTCAAAAGGAAACAAGGCTTCAAAAGGAAACAATCTATGTATCATTGTCCTACGTGCAATGCGGTTCTCTGCATGCCTAAATGCTTCGAAGTGTATCACACTTACAAGAATTACAAACAATTACTAACTGTATTGATGACACAGCGGCTGGCATTATACATGTAATTTATAGGTAAATACACGTATATCTCAGGTCTTCTTTACTTACCTGGCTTTATTAAATGATGTGAAACAGGGTATGACAACTTGATGTACACATAGCTTGACAAACAAGGTGGATGCGGCCTGCATAAAAACCTTAACGAAGGGAAATTAAGTAAGTAATTCAAGGTTAAATGTAGGTCAATGTCAGATATATGTCAGGGGTTATTGATGTACATCACTAGGAGATGAAGTTTTCAAGTATGGTTGCTGTAGGCCCAGGAGTATTCCATATACAAGCTTGACTAAAACCCTTAACCGAGGGGAAATAACTAAGTAATCTAATGATAAAAGTAGGTCAAGGTCAAATATAGGTCAGGGATTATTGATGTACATCACTAGGAGATGAAGTTGTCCAAGTATGGTTGGTGTAGGGCCAGGAGTATTCCATCAACAAACTTGACTAAAAACCTTAACCAAAGATAATTAACTAAGTAATTTAAGAGGAAATGTAGGTCAAGGTCAAATATAGATCAGGGGTTATTGATGTACATCACTATGAGAAAATGTTGTCCAAGTATGGTGTCTGTATGCACAATAGTATTCTATGTACAAGCCTATAACTAAGTCCTTAACAAGTAAAAAACCTTAACCAAGTTAATTAACTAAGCAATTCAATGTTAAATGTAGGTCAAGGTGAAATATAGGTCAGGGGTTGTGATGTACATCACCTAGAGATGGAAGTTGTCAAGATGAAGTTGTAAGTATGGTTGGTGTAGGGCCAGGAGTCTTGACTAAAAACCTTAACCAAGGGGAATTAACTAAGTAATTCAAGAATAAGAGGAAATGTAGGTGAAGGTCAAATATAGACCAGGGGTTATTGATGTACATCCCTATGAGAAAATGTTGTCCAAGTATGGTGTCTGTATGCACACTAGTATTCCATGTACAAGTTTGACTAAAAACCTTAACCAAGGTTGACTAAAAACCTTAACCAAGGGGAATTAACTAAGTAATTCAAGAGGAAATGTAGGTCAAGGTCAAATATAGATCAGGGGTTGTTGATGTACATCACTAGGAGATGAAGTTGTCCAAGTATGGTGGGTGTAGGGCCAGTAGTATTCCATATACAAGCTTGACTAAAAACCTTAACCAAGGGGAATTAACTAAGTAATTAAAGAGGTAATGTAGGTCAAGGTCAAATATAGATCAGGGGTTGTTGATGTACATCACTAGGAGATGAAGTTGTCCGAGTATGGTGGGTGTAGGGCCAGTAGTATTCCATATACAAGCTTGACTAAAAACCTTAACCAAGGGGAATTAACTAAGTAATTCAAGAGGAAATGTAGGTCAAGGTCAACTATAGATCAGGGGTTATTGATGTACATCGCTATGAGAAAAGGTTGTCCAAGTATGGTGTCTGTATGCACAATAGTATTCCATGTACAAGCTTGACTAAAAACCTTAACCAAGGTTGACTAAAAACCTTAACCAAGGGGAATTAACTAAGTAATTCAAGAGGAAATGTAGGTCAAGGTCAAATATAGGTCAGGGGTTGTTGATGTACATCAGTAGGAGATGAAGTTGTCCAAGTATGGTGGGTGTAGGGCCAGGAGTATTCCATCTATAAGCTTGACTAAAAACCGTAACCAAGGGGAATTAACTAAGTAATTCAAGGTTAAATGTAGGTCAAGGTGAAATATAGATCAGGGGTTATTGATGTACATCCCTATGAGAAAAGGTTGGCCAAGTATGGTGTCTGTATGCACAATAGTATTCCATGTACAAGCTTGACTAAAAACTTTAACCAAGGCTGACTAAAAACCTTAACCAAGGGGAATTAACTAAGCAATTCAATGTTAAATGTAGGTCAAGGTGAAATATAGGTCAGGGGTTGTTGATGTACATCACTAGGAGATGAAGTTGTCCAAGTATGGTTGGTGTAGGGCCAGGAGTATTCCATCAACAAACTTGACTAAAAACCTTAACCAAAGATAATTAACTAAGTAATTTAAGAGGAAATGTAGGTCAAGGTCAAATATAGATCAGGGGTTATTGATGTACATCACTATGAGAAAATGTTGTCCAAGTATGGTGTCTGTATGCACAATAGTATTCTATGTACAAGCCTGAGTAAAAACCTTAACCAAGGTTGACTAAAAACCTTAACCAAGGGGAATTAACTAAGCAATTCAATGTTAAATGTAGGTCAAGGTGAAATATAGGTCAGGGGTTGTGATGTACATCACTAGGAGATGAAGTTGTCTAAGTATGGTTGGTGTAGGGCCAGGAGTATTCCATCTACAAGCTTGACTAAAAACCTTAACCAAGGGGAATTAACTAAGTAATTCAAGAGGAAATGTAGGTGAAGGTCAAATATAGACCAGGGGTTATTGATGTACATCCCTATGAGAAAATGTTGTCCAAGTATGGTGTCTGTATGCACACTAGTATTCCATGTACAAGTTTGACTAAAAACCTTAACCAAGGTTGACTAAAAACCTTAACCAAGGGGAATTAACTAAGTAATTCAAGAGGAAATGTAGGTCAAGGTCAAATATAGATCAGGGGTTGTTGATGTACATCACTAGGAGATGAAGTTGTCCAAGTATGGTGGGTGTAGGGCCAGTAGTATTCCATATACAAGCTTGACTAAAAACCTTAACCAAGGGGAATTAACTAAGTAATTAAAGAGGTAATGTAGGTCAAGGTCAAATATAGATCAGGGGTTGTTGATGTACATCACTAGGAGATGAAGTTGTCCGAGTATGGTGGGTGTAGGGCCAGTAGTATTCCATATACAAGCTTGACTAAAAACCTTAACCAAGGGGAATTAACTAAGTAATTCAAGAGGAAATGTAGGTCAAGGTCAACTATAGATCAGGGGTTATTGATGTACATCGCTATGAGAAAAGGTTGTCCAAGTATGGTGTCTGTATGCACAATAGTATTCCATGTACAAGCTTGACTAAAAACCTTAACCAAGGTTGACTAAAAACCTTAACCAAGGGGAATTAACTAAGTAATTCAAGAGGAAATGTAGGTCAAGGTCAAATATAGGTCAGGGGTTGTTGATGTACATCAGTAGGAGATGAAGTTGTCCAAGTATGGTGGGTGTAGGGCCAGGAGTATTCCATCTACAAGCTTGACTAAAAACCGTAACCAAGGGGAATTAACTAAGTAATTCAAGGTTAAATGTAGGTCAAGGTGAAATATAGATCAGGGGTTATTGATGTACATCCCTATGAGAAAAGGTTGTCCAAGTATGGTGTCTGTATGCACAATAGTATTCCATGTACAAGCTTGACTAAAAACTTTAACCAAGGCTGACTAAAAACCTTAACCAAGGGGAATTAACAAAGTAATTCAAGGTTAAATGTAGGTCAAGGTGAAATATAGGTCAGGGGTTGTTGATGTACATCCGTAGGAGATGAAGTTGTACAAGTATGGTGGGTGTAGGGCCAGGAGTATTCCATATACAAGCTTGACTAAAAACCTTAACCAAGGCGTGACGGTGACGCCGACGTGACTGCATAAGCTCTAACTATTCTTCGAATAGTCGAGCTAAAAATGGCCGCAAAGGGGAGATAAGTTATCGGAAATTTGTAAAAATCAAGAGACTTTGTCTTGCCGTGATAAACATGTATATGAAATTCGGTTATGGTCTGTCAAGTAGAACTCTAGTTATTGCGTGGACAAGCTGTGCCCGCCCACCTGCCTGCCCCCCACACAAGGTGAATACATGGACATAACACGTCCCATTTTTTCAAACGGGCGTATAAAAAATATAGTCATTGAGAAAATGACGTTATTTGAACATGGACATTAGTAGAATACTACATAGCATTCCACAGTAGAAAAGACTGTAGCTGCTAGCATATACACACTGACTGTGCTTACTATGGACTGTATTTGCTAATAGATTACACCATGGTGTATCTACCATTTTATATATTGTCAAACAATGAACAGAATGGAAATGCATGCACATGTAGTGAACAAACCAAGCCTTGGTCGATGACGGGATACGGACAAAATCCCCCCCCCCCACCACCCCCCCCCCCCCTCCCCCCCCCCCCCCGCACATAATCCCCCCCATGATTTTTGACACAGGAGGACCCCCCAGTCCAAAATCCACCCCCCCCCCACCCCCCATCAATATGTTTTGAAAGAATCATTGCATTAATTGGTTTTCAAATTTCACCCTCTAATCCTGTTTAATCAGAGTAATTGAATTGCCTGATTTCTTTCAAGTAGTCGATTAAGGATTACGTTTTATTAAAACAAACAGAAATTAATGATTCTTCATTAAAACAATATGGTTTGGGACCGACATCAGTATACAAATGTACAAACGATACCTACATATTCTTGTTTGACGTTTATTGTTCAACTGGAAATACTTTATTAAATGTGCTTGTTTGATTGTGAAATTGAAAATACTTCATTAAATGTGCTTGAAGTTTATTGTGCAAATAAAAGTACTGAATATGATGGGGGGGGGGGGGGGGTGGGGGGGGGGGGGGGGATTTTGTCCAAGGCTACATTTTCATTAATGGGGGGGGGGGGGATTTTTTCCTACCTTGAATTTTGATGGGGGGGGGGGGTGGGGGGGGGGGGGGGATTATGTCCTACCTGTGATTTTAGACGGGGGGGGGGGATTTTGTCCTACTGTGTCAAAAAATCATGGAGGGGATTATGACTATGTCGATGACATCTAGACATTGATAAATACACAATTTGCTAGAGTTGATTATACATAGATCGTCAGAAAGATATATATCTCATAATTTATGTCAGTAACTATGTAACTGGCATCATTTACAGTCATTTGTGACGTCATTTGTTGGCAAAAACCCAAAACAATACTTATAATTATAAATTACATTGTATCTGTGATTGAAATAAATTTATTTTTAGACAAGCATATTTGGATAGGCACTATAGACCTACAGCTTTTCAAGTCATGCATATACAGTGAAAACTGGTTAATCCGACACCTGGGTATACCGACACAGTGCTTATTCCGACACAGTCAAAAAGTCCCGGCAAACACCCATTTGTTTCCATGTTAAATAGTTAACGTATTGCGACACCTGCTACTTCGTAATCCGACACACTTTCATGACCAAGCAACCCAATTACGGTAGTGCTTAAAAATGCCTGTGTCATCTGACACCAGTTATCACCTCTACCTGACGGCAATATGTGAGAAGTCGATAATTACTCCAGTAACTGACACTGTTATTGTAATTCCTTTGAAATTTGTGGCAAAGTTAAACTGGGTACTAGGTTAATGATTGAGAGCCGTGCATGGTCATTTATCGAAGGGCGATTATAAGCAAACCAAATTTAGATTTACAGACTATTACAAACACAGGGTTCATACTATTCTGTGACTTTAAAAAATAAGGAATTTTTAAGGACTGAAATTGTAAAATTTAAGGACCAAAATTAGTAAAACTTTTCCTACATGTAGACATACGGGAAATTGTCAAGAGCCGGGTTCTTATGTCTCACAGGTGAACTTGGGTACTACATAGGCGTCGGAAGGAAATTAATATTGGGGAGGCGAGTGTCGACCCGAGCTGGGGGGTGGGGGGGGGGGGGGGGGGCGGAGGGGGTCCGGGGGGCATGCACCCCTGTAAAAAAAATTCTAGATGCCATTTCCTGCATTCTGCTGCATTTAAGAGACATTCAGACACCTTATATTTTTGGTCCAAATATTGGGACGGCGGTTGCCACCCCACTTCCCACACCTCTGTACTAATGGGCCAGGATTTGCAAGCAAACTGTGTCTGTGGCCAACTATACCACACAACTTTTGCATACCCCCTTGGCTATATTATCATAAACTCACCTAATAAATTTGTATTAGCACATTTCTAGAGCACTTTTCCTGGAAACAGAAAGTAAACAACGCTTCAAACGCAACTTTGGAAATACTACTGCATCGTAACTGTTATGTAATGCAATGAAATTAGAGCTATGTACAGTAGTGCACTCAAAAAAATATCCAGCCATATGTTGTAATTTGGATTCTATATTTACCGCGAATCCAGGAAATTGCACTTCACATGCATTGTTTTTTTGGAATTTCTACCTCGAACACAATCACATGTATTCCTAATAAACAAGCATGCTTTTCCAACAGATTAGATAAATTTACCATTATTAGGTTTGAGGCGGCTTTCAGCTGCGCCGAAAACCTATTGTATTCGTTGGTTTTTTTTTTTTTATTCAGCCGTTCAGTCTACAGCCCAAACCGCTGGTCGGATCGACTTCAAATTTTGCATGCCGATTCGGATCAAGTGTGAGCAGAGACTCAGAGATTTTCAGAAATATCTTAATGCCACTTTCCACGAAACCGGAAGTGACGTCATATTTTCTATAACTTTCTATAACTTCCTTATTTTCCAACTGATTTCAAAAATTATTTTTGCATTGGAAAGCTGACAACATTCTCTATCTCGGCCTCGCTGACAAATTTTTGCCAAATTTCGGCTGATAACGGGTGGTCTTTGCAAACGTTTTCCAATTTGTACAGTAATGTCAGCAACATAATTTCTTGCCAGTGTGATAGGGGAGTGTCAGGCGCATAAAAGATGATAATTTTCAGAGCTCTATCTTGACTACTTCCGGTTCTATTGGAGGTCAAAGATGAACGTCTTTTTTTCAAGTTTTCAAAATAGAGCAAACGGATGTGACGTCAGCTTCGTTATTTATCAATAGATTTCAAAATTTCTTGCTGCGGTCGATATTTCAGTCATTTAGCTAAAACTTTCCCCCTTTGTGCCCGGCCTATGGTGAAAAACAAACGAAAACTTCACTGGCGGAATATTGCACATATGTAATTTCCGTTTTATTAGGTGTATTTACAAATGGCGTAAACTGCAATTTAGGGGCGATAACTATCGAAAAATAATCATCCGTTGACTTACGGGCTCCCTCCATCTACACCAAACCGCTGGTCGGATCGACTTCAAATTTAGCCTCAAACATTGATTTCATGTGTAACTAAGCTTTAGCCCAAGGTGTAAACTATCGGTTGCAAAAAGAATTTCTGAAGTTTTAGAATGAACAGTCCAACATTATTGTGTTCGCATCATCACACCGATGGGGGGCCGGTTAGCTTAGAGGTAGAGCGATGGGCTCGGAGCGAGGGATACCGGGTTCGATCCTCAGCCAAAGATTTAGCTAAATGACTGAAATATCGACCGCAGCAAGAAATTTTGAAATCTATTGATAAATAACGAAGCTGACGTCACATCCGTTTGCTCTATTTTGAAAACTTGAAAAAAAGACGTTCATCTTTGACATCCAATAGAACCGGAAGTAGTCAAGATAGAGCTCTGAAAATTATCATCTTTTATGCGCCTGACACTCCCCTATCACCCTGGCAAGAAATTATGTTGCTGACAGTACTGTACAAATTGGAAAACGTTTGTAAAGACCACCCGTTATCAGCCGAAATTCGGCAAAAATTCGGCAAAATCGTTGAAAAGTATGTACATATTTCAACTTCAAATCCCTATAGCTCTCTTATTTGACCAGATAGCCGAGAACTGTCAGCGAGGCCGAGATAGAGAATGTTGTCAGCTTTCCAATGCAAAAATAATTTTTGAAATCGGTTGGAAAATAAGGAAGTTATAGAAAGTTATAGAAAATATGACGTCACTTCCGGTTTCGTGGAAAGTGGCATTAAGATATTTCTCAAAATCTCTGATTCTCTGCTCACACTTGATCCGAATCGGCATGCAAAATTTGAAGTCGATCTGACCAGCGGTTTGGGCTGTAGACTGAACGGCTGAATAAAAAAAAAAAAAAAAAATAAAAAACCAACGAATACAATAGGTTTTCGGCGCAGCTGAAAGCCGCCTCAAACCTAACAAGGAACTGCTACTACTACTAGGAAAAGATGTGTGGAGCTCGGAGTGCAACAACAGGACCAGAATAACCCAATTCATCCTGGACAGTAATCATTTATACCAATACAACGAAAATCTGAACGTTACACGACTAAATCGTCTATCAACTGAACTATGTGATAACATACACCTACAAAGGATCAATGCACTTAGTGTGATGGCTGTCAGTATCCTAATTTAATCTAATCTCATAATTCCTGAGTGTTTACAAAGTAATTAAGAAGTTTTCAACACAATCAGCACGCTTACATTACCATAATAACGATAAACTACGAGGATTACAACCTCGGTGCACCTGTGGAGAGGTGGTTCAATACAGAGACAAGAAAGATAAGCATTTGATGATATAGATCATATGGTCACTTTTTCTTTTCTTTTCTTCTTAGAGCTCCCACGTTTATTTTTCGTGGCACCGGCGTATGTCGTATAATTGTTGGATTCCAACTATGTTCTATTCAGTTACAGTGTTAAATTTGTGTTGCTATTTAATAGTGAGTTATAAGTTGTGCTTCCTAATAACGAATTTACAGTCCTATTTATTTATTTGTGAACGAGCTATTTACATTACACAAGTTAAATGTAGTTATTTACGGTGTCTTCGGTGTCGATTCACAGGTCCTCTAGCAGTTTGGCTCTTTCCACATGCAGGCGGTAGATGTATTCGCGACTGATTAGTTCAATCTGTTCGATGATCCGACCTGTATCCATAATACTCGCGATGTCCGGGTCTGAGGAATCCAGCGAAAACTATGTCAGTAGCACGGGATTATTGACGATAGTGTCCATCTCGTCCGAGTGATTCGCGAATGCCCTCAATTTATTTGAGTACTCGGTCCTAACTGAAGTTAAAGCGGTGCACTTAGAGATGAAGTGCTCGCGATCCTCTGGTTCAGTTTTACATAGTTTACAGGTCGGATTTACTTTAAACTGGTTGAACCTAGCCCTATTTGCCTGCAGTGTATACGTGCCTGTCAATAGCCGGGCCTTGATCTCTGCTCGTCTGACATCATGCCGGTTGTTCCTTACGTAAGACCATGTGTGATGAGCTGTACCAACTCTGATGCTCTGGATTAATGTACTTCAGTGAATCTTCGAGGTGATATCCACCCTCCATTCTTCTTCGATGGCACCATTCACCTTCCCCTTCACTGTCGTTTCCACTGGCTCTTCGACACAGGGTTTCGCATTAATTCGAAAGATGAAGGTAAGTCGTACTTTCGGAGAATATCTTCGACTTTCATAAACCACGAGTTGTCTCCTTGGATTTAGCGCGATTGTCATTCCGCGACCTCATGGTCAATAGCATTCGAGTCTCTGGCTATACTGCTGAAGTGGTTAATCATATTACGTTCGATACAGACTTTGATGGGCAGGATGCCAAGTAGAGCTCTAGTGGCGGTAGTCGATGTTCGAAGTGGAAGCCCTTGTATTTGCTTCAGAGTCCTATTCTGGAAGCTTTCTAGCTTGTCCATATCTTTGACTTTTAGGTTTTGTACCTCCAGACCGTAGGTCATTCTTGGGATAACATATTTCCTCCACATCTCGCCCTTTATCTGTTGTTTGACACCACTCTTGCCATGGAAGCCAGATCCCATCAGTGAGTAGGCCGTCTGCCGTCCAAGTTTCACCTTCTGGTCTATGTTGGCCGCGTCTTTATGGTTTCTACATATGCCTAGATGTACGGTCTCGTCCACTATTGGGAGTGACTTTCCGTAGAGGGAGAAGTCTTCTGTCTGTTTTTGCATTATATAGTAATACTGCACTCTTTCCAGGGTGGATGTTGTAGCATTCATCATTTGCATAGTTCTCGGTTTTGGACAGCATCAGTTGTAGTTCCCGCCTATCGTGAGTAATTAAACATAGGTCATCCGCACATGTTGCATGGGGGACGTCAATCGGGCCTATACTTGCTCCACGGTAATGAGCCTCCAAACTTTTCAGTAGTGGGTTATTATACCGCTTGTAGTGGATGTCGACAGTACTCCTCCTTGGCGTTACTCCCTGCAATATGGGGAAGGGTGTGGAAAGTTGTCGCGCATTTTACTTTTGACGTCATCTCCGAGTAGAGATTCTGTAGTAAGAGCCACTCGTCACCTTCAATCCCATCTATGAATAAAATTTTTGTAGGAGGGAAGGGTGGGAGACAACATCAAATACTTTCTGGGTATCTAGGGTTGTGACATATAGGGCTTTTTTCTGTGCTTTAGCTTCGTTGATGCACTCAGTGACCAATAGGGCAGCGTTTATTGAGGATGTGTTCTTTTTGTAAAACCCGTTTTGCAGTCTTGGACTGAGTTGGGCTCAAGGATTACGGTTATGTCTTTTATTGAGAATATGTTCCAGTACTTTAAGAATGACTGGGGTGACTGTGATACCTCTATAGTTCGCAGGATCTTGTATGCTGCCTTTCTTGTGTATCGGGGTCAGTAGTCCTTCTTTAATGGCAGATGGGGCATCTTTTAGACTGAAGATTTTGTTGACTATATCCATGACAACCTGATGGACAGGTGCTCGGCTGTAATACCGGAGATATCACAAGCCTTATTATTGTTGAGCGAGTCAATCGCTTTCTCTACCTCACCCACCGTAGCCGCCTTGATCGGTGTCTGCTGTAATTCACATATTTCCTGTATCGATAGAATGTCCTGATGAATCTGCTCAGAGTGGTCCCTATTATACCGTTCCTCTTGAGGGTGTAGCCAGATCTTCAAAGTGTGTTGCCCAGCTGTCACAAACATCCTCGATGGTTTCTGCAGTATGTCCCTTAACTATAAGCGTGGAAGTGCATATCGAGTCTGTTGTTCTTTGCTTCTTCACGAGGGCGTTGAAAGACTTGGTATCGTTCTCGGCGTTCATTAGCTCCGTCAGCAGAGTATCCCTCTTCATAGCCTGTGCGTGTCTCTGTGATTTACGGACATTTGCTTTGGCCTCTTGTCGTTTTACGTTAGATGGGTGGGACTTGTCTGTTGGTTTATCCGCATCTTTCCAATCCTTCCACGCCCTTCGCGACTGCTGTACAGCTTCTGTAATCTCTGGTGACCAAACTCTACATATTTTCGACAGATCGGTGGTGAGCTGTGTCTTGTGATTAGGTATACTAGCATAGGTTGCTTTCTGGAGTATATCGGTCAACTTCATGATCTCGCATTAGAGGTCGAAGAAACTTCTACCTGCTGATATGTTCACAGTATCTATCTTCTCACATATGAATGATTTATATGCATTCTTGTCGCATTTGTGCCATTTTGGCTTCAACTGCACCGTCGCTTTCTTCCTGTTGACCTGGGTGTTTTCAAGATTTATGTCCAATCTGATTGCTGTGTGATCTGAAGTATTCAAACAGTGTTTATCGAGAACCTTAGTTTTCTCCTGTATCATATCCTTATCACATTTCACCAGGAAGTAGTCGATCTCGGATGAATCGGCCCGATTGGGATGCTGGAACGTATTCTGGCCGGTCTGAAAGTGCCGAAGTCCCATTCTCCCACAAAGGATTTCAACTTTGTGTCCCTGTCATTTCCTTTCCTGGACGTAGTAAGAGCGAGGAGTTCATGTCGCCACACATGATAATCTCGTGTGTGTATTTCAAGACGATCTCACGGAGTTGGTCCATAGTTGCCTCAAACTCGTATGGGTCTTGGTCCTGTACACTAGACTTCACATATTTGCGGCTAGGCATGTATACTGCGATTACGAGAATCGGTCGCTCTGCCTTTATTTCCAGGGTACAAATTCTATCACCTCCCTCCTTGACATCACACGTTCGTAGGTCCCAGTCGGTTCTGTATAGAATGGCCACTCCACCATATCCCCTTGGGGCGCCCGCAGGGGAAATAGGATCAGTAGAATCAACGGCCGTTGCAATTACTGCATGATTTTTTGACAGTGTATCGAGTTGTTTTAGCTGGTACTGGAATAGCCAGTGTTCCTGCAGACATAAGATATCAGTGTTCTTTAGAAGAGACTGTACATATACGTAATTTGCATTTATATTCTTGACGTTGAGGCTTGTTATAGAGATTGTCGTTGCCAGGTCAGCTGGGAGGCACGGCCTACGGCTAAAAAAGACTGAGTTCTGCTATCCGCCGCTGGTGCTGGTACAGTAATAGGAGGAGATGTTGGGGGCCCGTGAGGGTCGTGTATAGATCTTCTCGTAGAGATATCTTCCACCTTGTGCGCTCGCTGGTCACTGCGTGACGGTACCGAAGCATCAATAACAATTATCTGGTTGAGTTTGTCTGTTAGTGTCTCTGGAGTTTTGCTATCTGCCGCTGGTGCTGATACAATAGGAGATGTTAGGGGCACTATAGGGTCGTCTATAGAACTGCTCATAGAGGTTTCTTCCACCATGTGCGTCTGTTGGTCACTGCCTGTCGGTACCGAAGCATCAATAATAATTATCTGGTTGTGTTTGTCCATTTGTGTATCCATATAAGGGGGGTTTACACACTCCTCTGTTGATTGAAGTGATACTTCTGTACGTTCATTCAGTACTGACCCTTCTGTGGTCTGATCTATGTTAGGTCTCTCTCTGACCGTCTCTGAGACAGTAGATGGTCATACCCATGGTGTGTCTGCGGAGATTTTGAGTCATTGGCATTTCGGACGTTCTGTTGAGTGATTACCTCTCGTGGCTGACTAGTGCACTCGGGCTGCCCCGTGTGGGTAGACGGAAATGTCTATGGGCTCTGTCTGGTCCAGTGGTAGTTGAACTTACTGGTGCCTCTGGTCTACGTTGGGGGACCTGGTATGTGGCGGGGTAACTCAACCCCGTGGTCGGCTGTGCCGGTATGTAATATCCCATCACCTGTCTAGTATAGGGCTGTGTAGGCTGGTAATTAAATGGTACACTGTGAGTTATCAGTCCTGGCACCGTAGGTATATGGGTTTATCACTCTGTCTCCCGTCAGACCGCCATAACTTTGTTGAAATACTCGATATTGTTGTTGTTGTTGTTGTTGTATTTCTTGCTGTTGTTGTTGTTGCATTTGTTGTTGTTGTTGTTGCTGGAGAAAATACTGTTGATGCACCGTTGAGTGGCAGCTCTGATTGTGGATATTTCCTTCAAGAAGTGTGATTCTTTGATTCATCTGATGATGTTGCTGAGTCTGGAAGTTGTTCTCCATCTGAATGATACGTTGCTGCAACTGTTGTAGTTCTAGGCTCGCGAGCCTCTCTCTGATAGCCTGGAAATCAGTCGCTGCATGGTTGGCACTCTGGAGATGCTGGTGTATTTGTTGTTGTTGTTGTTGTGCCCTTTGTGGAGAAGATGTGTTCTTACTGTATGTACCTTCACCCACTGATAATCTGCTTAAGTCCAGTTCCCTCTTCAGTAGTCTGTTTGATTTTTCAGAGTCTTCCAGTTTCTTTTCTATTTTATGTATATATGATTGTGCATGTTGGAGTTGGTCGTTGCTATCGGATTTTTTTGTTATATTTGTCTTTCTCTTTTCGCTATACGCTGTAGGTTGTTGCACTGGGCCGATACTCTCTGTAGGTGGATGTGGCGGATCGGGGCTCCCGGCTTGCTGGCTGCTATTGTTGTCTGTGGAGCTGTATTACTTGAATGCGCTTAGGGTTGGACCCTTGCTATTCTAGTAGAGGGGAGTTTTCCGGATCAATTCTCGATACATGCTGTAATGCAGTACCTTTTCTGGAAGAGCCAGTTGCGTGTTTGTTCCTTCACTAACCTCTTTTCATACTTGATGTGGGGGGATAGATCTTTAATCGAGCGTATGTGCGACATGTCTCTATTGTGGGTCTTACAGTTGTAGGGGTGGACCTTATGATCTTCCGCCCTATCTGCATGAGGATATGCAAGCTTTTGGAAGGTTTGTTCAAAGTCTGCCCTCGTTGTAGTGACGGTGGCATATGGTTGCTTGAGATTGGTCTCCATCTCCTGACTGTTCATACTGTTGCTGTTCTTCTTCCGTACTGGAGTAGGACGTTTGACACTGTTCTGCCGCTCTGCACTGGGTTGGGTCTGTTTAGCAGCTGTTTCGTGTGTGGTAGTGGCACTGCTATTGACTATCGGGCAGTCATCTTGGCGGCGACCACAGGCGGGAGAGTGGATGGTTTGTTCAGGTCACTAGTCCTTCCTCCAGATACCTGCAGCTCAGGCATAGGTATTCACAATCATCTTCCTCATATATATCCAGGAGGCTGGTTGGAATCTCTTCGCATGTGTAGTGGTACCAATGTATACAGTTGTTACATTCTATTCCTCGTTCTACCGTAGACTCGCAATGGGGGCACTCATCAGATGGTATATTCTGAATAGAGCATTCATCTGTATCTATATGAAGAGAAGTTAGATTCACAGGCTTGGGAGGCAGACTTGGGATCGAGACCATTGCTGAGTGATTCAGTCTGTTGGTATCAGTTAAAATTGAAAACTCGTCTTTAATAATCCTTTCTATTGGATACAAGAAATTATCAATGAAGACCTCTGTCTTTTTGAACCCATTGACCAGGATGGAGCACTGAGTATTATAAAAGTTCATGGTGAATTTATGTAACTGGCCCTCTGACCCATCTTTCTTCTTATTCGAGACTTTGTGGACGGTATCTATGGTTCGGCCTGACTGCTGTACATTTTGTGCTGTTTCAATGTTGAACAAACTCGCAAAGGAGGGGTCAGAGAATTTTCTGTTAGTTTCTAGTTCAAATAGTCTGAAGGCAGCAGAGCTCAAAGTTATCACCAGGTTCATCATCCCCTTCTTCATGGAGTAGGTCATGTGTTCATTGGCGGTATTCGCCAATACGTATGCGGGATCTGTACGGGAGCTGGCTGGGCCAGGCTGGTTGGCCATACTGTATCTAGAAGTCTGTTTACGCATTCTGGGTGGTCTACCGGCCATGACAGAAGGGGTACACACTAGAGGCAGGGCTATAGAATATATTCAGTCAGTTGAAAATATATACTTAATTGTACTCGGAGCGTGTTCAGAAGCTTGGAGACGAATATGAGACTATACAGTAGCCAGTTAATGTTTATAATGTTCAACCAGAATGTATTCATCAATGTACTAATGGTAGAGGTCCGTGTAGTTCGGCTAAATATATCGGTATCACCAGTATTTAATTATTCAGTTATGTCCAAGACATTATTAAAGTTGCATAATATAAGGTAGACCGCACAAATATGTGTGTATTCAGTAGCCAAGTAATGTTAAAGGAGTGTTCAAACAGTATGTATGAATCAGAGTTCACGGTTAAGGTTCATGTAACTTGTTTGTTCAGATATATAAGTGTCACTGGGGTTTTATTATTATTTATTTATTTATGTCCATGACATCAAGGTTCCATAATATATGTGTTAGACCGCACAAATAATAAGCTATTCAGTAGCCAAATGATGTAAAGTGTTCGAACTGTATATATCAAAGTTCAAAATGAATAGTATTTTATTATAATTCAGTTATGTCCACATATGTGAAAGTTTCCGCTATCAGGCATCTATAACATTGTTCCCGGTTGCTGGTGCATATGAACAGGTGCTTGTCTTTACCTTCTTGAATCAATAAGCGCCTAATGATATTGATCAGCAGAAACGAAAGTAACTTCTTGTAGTCTAGGTGAAAAACTCTTGTTCTAATAAATAAACAACTTTTATTGATTTTTTCATGGGAATCGCAAATTTAAGGACCTTTTTAGGATCTTCCAGGAATTTGGGCAATTTTTAAGGACTTTTGAGTACTTATGTTTTACTTTTTAAAATTAATGACTTTTAAGGACTTTTAAGGACCCGTACGAACCCTGCAAACAATGCCAAACTGACATTGTGACCGGGTGATATTTGCATGAGAAAACCACTGTGCTACATTTGCGGTCAGTGTAGACCCAGATCAGTATGAACATCAGGCATATGGGGTATTCTGATCAATCTACAGTTGCTTTATGTTTATAATAGTGTCAGCAACATTGATGATACATTGATTCATGGGGTGTACTATACATTACAAAGCTTAATTAAATGTTGTTGTCTGCAGTTTATTCTTTCAGTTTAATCATTTTCATTGCAATGTGCTGTCAATTCATATTTGTATTGAGAAACTTGAGAAGACAAAATATGAAACAACAGCTGCCCAATCCAGTCTGAGAATATGGACTTTGGTATATGTGTAAATACAAAACCTAGCCAATCCGACACTCTGGTTAATCCGCCACAACTGTATCATCTCAAAGCATGTCGGATTAATCAGGTTTCACTATACATGCACCGGTATCAATGAAAATCCACGCCTGATGGGACGCATAGGGTAGCCGGACATCCAGGAGGAATTTAAAATAAATAAGAAATTTGACTCCATTGTTGCCTCTCGGAAGTAAATATATATCAAGGAAACAGAAAGAACGTTTTCCTGTATAGTACTTATGACAGACGGGCTTATGTACACCATACTAGCAAGTCTATAGGAAAATACTGCGCCGACCCCGATTCCCTTGATGCCCACCGTTGCCACCTCCCTACACCCCAAGACGGTTGCTACATGTGGGTGTGTCGGCTTAAGTTATTGTGCCACCTGCCTACACCCTGAGACGGTTGCTACATGTGGGTGTGTAGGCTTAAGTTATTGTGCCGGCTCCCTACCCTGACACGGTCTATGAATTTAATGTCAGCACCGATTTCATTATTTATGTTTCGAAAATGGGATGGATGTATCGTTACTAACATTGAAAGTGGGCATCAGAAAATGCAGAGCAAAATATACATTATTGCGCATTTAAATTTGTGCATGTTTAAACATCAGTTGCCATTTACATAAATTATATACCATTTCAATGTCAGGAAAATATGACGATGTGACATGTAATCAAGAGTCATGAGATAAAATAATGGCAATAAGAATTCTGGTATCAGTTTGTCTGCTCGTCGGCAATAATTACTTATTACACTATAATCCGGTCAATACTTTACACAGTAAATCTATCTCGATCACAAAATTGATTTAGTTGGAAAGACATTGCAAGAACTTGCAACATTTGTTTGAAGCAGCTTGTTTGAAGTTAGCCTTGTTGAATCTGTGTGAAGTAAATCTGAGAGAGCTTTATACATTCATTATTCCTACAAAGTTTTGTCGAGGCCAGTCTGGTGATTTATAATGGGAAAACATTGTTTAAAGATTTTGTCAAACATTATACGGTGGCCATCTTGGATTATGTGACGATCTCCAACATGAACAAGAGTGCCATAAGTCACAAAAGATGGGCCAGACAACGAACATGCAGAAATGTGAAGCTGTCACCAAGGCAAGAAACATTAATGAGAATTTGAAAATCTATCGCATTATTTCTTCCTCTTGTTGTGATAAACAGGTACAGTATACTATTAATTTAGGTAGAGATGTGTAAAGTAGAAATTATATAGAATTGGATACAAAATGTAGAAAAAATGGCTAAGTTAAAAAGGTGATATTTTTGTTACAAAATATTTTTCCGGCATAAAAACACCAAGGTGCACATCTTCAATATGTGTAGAAGACGTGTGTATAGTTTCAAATCGATTGTCTGAACGGTTTCAGAGGAGTTGTCTACACAAACTCTGTATCCTATATAGAATTGAATACAACAAGAGGGCCACGATGGCCCTAATTCGCTCACCTGACTCCATGAATACCAGAGGAGAATGTGACATTGAGTTCATGTGTTTTAAAAAAATTGTGCTATTTTTAGATGGCGGTCATCTTGGATTAAGCAATGACTCTCATTTTACCAAATCAGAAAATGCTTCACCCAAGGATCTTAACTTACTATGAAGTTTGGCCATCGGCCATGTGGTTTCTGAGAAAAAGACGTTCAAAATCTCGAATAAATGACCTTTTGGCGGCCATCATGGATGACATAATCATCCGATTCCGACAAATATTGCACCAGAGCAATCGCCTCATCGATACCTTCAATTTGATATATGACATTAGCATATCCGGTCAAATAAAATTTGACCCCAACGGGCCACGCCCATTTTTGACCCTGGGGTCACCATTTTCACAAATTTGAAAGAGCATTGTATATCAATCATTCCTACCAAGTTTCATCGAAATCCGGCCAGCGGGTTCATGAGAAGAAGATTTAAGAATTTCTGTCTATTTTTAGACGGCGGCCATCTTGGATTAGCGACGACCTCCATTTTAACAAATCTGAAAAGGCTTCACCCATGGACCATAACTTTTAAGTTTGGCCACCATGGGCCAAGCTGTTCATGTGAAGAAGAATTTTGAAATCTCTAATAAAAGAACAACCTTTTGACCTTTCCGCGGCCATCTTGGATGACATAACCATCCGATTTCGACAAAAAATGCACCAGAGTGATCGCCTCATTGATACATTCGATTTGATATATAACATGACCATATTCGGTCAAAAATTAAATTTGATCCCACGGGCCACGCCCATTTTTGACCCCGGGGTCACCATTTTAACAACTTTGAAAGAGCATTGTACATTGATCATTCCTAGCAAGTTTCGTCGAAATCCGGCTAGCGGTTCATGAGAAGAAGATTTTTTAAGAATTTATGCTATTTTTAGACGGCGGCCATCTTGGATTAGCGATGACTTCCATTTTAACAAATCTGAAAAGGCTTCACCCATGGACAATAACTCTTAAGTTTGGCTACCATGGGCCAAGCGGTTCATGTGAAGAAGAATTTTGAAATCTCTAATAAAAGAACGACCTTTTGACCTTTCGGCGGCCATCTTGGATGACCTAACCATCAGATTTCGACAAAAAATGCACCAGAGTGATCGCCTCGTTGATACCTTCAATTTGATATATGACAACACCATATTCGGTCAAAAATAAAATTTGACCCCAATTTGACCCCACGGGCCACGCCCATTTTTGACCCCAGGGTCACCATTTTAACAACTTTGAAAGAGCATTGTACATCGATCAGTTCTACCAAGTTTTGTCGAAATCCGGTCGGCGGTTCTTGAAAAGAAGATTTTTGAAGAATTTGTGCTATTTTTAGACGGCGGCCATCTTGGATTACGTAATGATGTAATTTTAACAATTTTGTAATCCCCCTACCTAAGGACCATGACCATGAAGTTTGGTGACAATAGGCCCAATGGTTACCGAGGAGAAGACGTTTGAAAATGTTCACGGACGACGACGACGACGGACGACGGACACATTGCGGTAACAATAGCTCACATGAGCTTTGCTCAGGTGAGCTAAAAATGTAGAAAAAAATGGCTCAGTCAAAAAGATAATATTTTTGTTAAAAAATATTTTTTTTCCACATAAAAAAACCAAGGTGCACATCTTCAATATGTTTATATAGTTTCAGATCGACTGACTGAAACAGTTTCAGAGGAGTTGTGTACACAAACTATGCAGTTTTTCTGTCCGCCGCCCACCCGCCCCGCGGTAAAACATAATATGTTTTAAAACGGTTGTATAATAATCTGTAAATGTTTCACCAAAAGACAATAACTATGAAGTTTGTTAGTAAGAAAAGGCCAAGTGGTTAGTAAGAAAAGGCTGTTTGAAAGCCCTAATAAAAAGATACCGGTTTGACCTTTTGGCGGCCATCTTGGATGACATAATCATCCAATTACGATAAAAAACGCTTCAGAGAGACCGTCTCCACAATACCTTCGATTTGATATACAACATGACCATATTTGGTAAAATGTGAAATTTTACCTCTAATTGCCAAGCCCAACCCATTTTTGATCCTGGGGTCATCA
Source organism: Conchocele bisecta (assembly GCA_029237695.1). NCBI lineage: Eukaryota > Metazoa > Mollusca > Bivalvia > Lucinida > Thyasiridae > Conchocele > Conchocele bisecta. The sequence goes on from CM055277.1 coordinate 35,117,835, forward strand.
TTTTAACAAATCTGAAACAGCATTGACTATCGACCATTCCTGCCATGTTTCGTTGAAATCTGTCTGGCGGTTTGTGAGAAGATTTTTTAAGAATTTGACCTACTTATCCAGGACGGCCATCTTTGATTATGCGACAACCTCCAAATTTACAAATCAGACATGCACCCACCCATAGATCATCCATGTGAAGTTTGACCAACATTGGCACAGCGTTTCGTGAAAAGAAGACGTTTGAAACTGTGGAAGGACGGACGATGTACGAAAAGCGGCTCAGCTGAGCTAAACAAGAATTCAAGGACGGAAGTGGTGTCGCGCCTGCCAAGGCATTTGACTCCGTAACATGATCATGGGCATATGCTAAAGTAAGCATCACATAAACCATCAGAGAAATGCATGCTTATACACGAAAAAGGTAAAGGTTGAAGAAACATTTTGACATAAAAAAATGGCTAAGTGTTTCCACAACCATATGAAGGTCAAAAAGGTCAAGATCATGTTACTAGCAGCATGAGTGTGTTCCAAATGCTTACATGTATCAAGGGTCCAAATATTGAAGCAATCCATTAAGTAATATTAATGTTATACGATGATGAAGAAACTTTACACTGTTTGATGCAAAGAAATGGCTAAAGTTTTGTTTGTTTGTTTGTTTGTTGGGGTTTAATGGCCTATCAACAGCTAAGGTCATTTAAGGTCGGGTCAATGGGTTTAGTACTAAATCCCATATATTATCTGTACAAGTACATGTTCAAAAATGGCTAAGTGTTTCCGCAAAAATGTACAAAAGGTCAAGGTCATGTTAATGGGGGTATGAGTGTGTTCCAAATGCTCACATGTATCAAGTGTCCAAGCAATCTGTCAAGTAATGTTAAAGTTATATCATGATGAAGAAACTTGTACAAACTTTTTGACGCAAAAAGATGGCTAAGTGTTTTCGCAAGCATGTGAAGATAACAAAGGTCAAGGTCATGTTACTAGCAGCATGAGGGTGTTCTGAATCATCACACGTATCAACTCAAGTGTCCAACTATTGAAGCAATCTGTTGCAAATTCTTTTCGGACGATGGGGAAATAATGCATGGGGGAGATAAGGGGGAGAAAATGCATGATCCGGGGATCAAACCAAATATTGAAATAACTTTGCGCATCTACTCATCATAAGGAAGCTACATACCAAGTTTAGGGTCTGTAGCTAGTATGGTTTAAAAGTTTTAAGAGTTACAAGGTTGATGACGGATGGACTGAAGGACGGATGGACGGACGGACGGCCGGGATGGCCAGACAAGGGTAACACTAAATTCCCCCTCCACTATCGTGGTGGGGCATAAGAACATAAATCTGTTTAAAGTGTGTTGAGTCTGAAAGGAAAATAAGTTAACAGAATGATTTGCATATCAGTAGTCTTCTTTGTCTTGCAGTGACAAACATGTATACCAAATTTGGTTAAGACCTGTCAAGTAGAACTTGTAGGCCACAACCAAAGTGTGTGAGATAAATTTTCTCAACCAGGGGCCCTTATACAGGGGTTCAAAATATATGTCCCCACTTTAAGACCTCCTATAAATCAGTAGACAAGAAAAATTAGTATGAACTACATAACATAATAAAATATATTTAACCCTTACACCGCTATCTTATTTTTTTTGTCGTATGCTGTTTATTTTCTATTTTTCTTTTTTATCATCAAAATCATGCTTTGACAGCACTTTGGAATAATTTACAACATGCTTTGACAGCACTCTAGAATCATTTCCATTGGAAATGATTCTTAAGTGCTGTCAAACCATGTTTTTATTGATAAATAAGGCAAGATATAAAAGTAACAGCAGACGGCAATTGTTGTGTGTAGCGGTCTAAGGGTAAATCACCATTTCTTCCAGAATATAATATTCGAGAAACACATCAATTATATAGTTTCTACAGGTTGTTCGAAATGTATAGCCATTTGTTGCAAAACGCGCAGTCGTCGGTCATTGGAAATACTGATTTTCACACCTACACTTGCGTTCACGTCACATTCTTCATTTCTGTATTGGTGGATGCCCCAATTGTTCCTGAGTTGCTGATGGAATAACTTTTTCTTTACTTTTTTTTCTAAATTCTACACATACAGAGACAATCACTTAGTGATAGGTAATCTGGTGAATGAGGGGGTTATTCAATAAATGTTCATAAGAAGACGGTAGTTTCAGCAAAAATATTGACAATCTGCTTGTGAAGTGCATCTGCAGCTGTTTGTATCTATATATACTATTGGTTCTGATGAAACAATACATCAGATATATTCTTATCTCATCTTCTGTTAAGTGACCTTCATAATATATCATTATAAGCACGACACCCCTAAATGATGGGTTACTGAATGTGTTTACCGTACACATTTTTCAAAGAAATATCACACAAATAACAAATTACAGCTTGGCTACACATACAGCTCAATGTGGAATAGTTTTTTATTGTAGACATATTGTTAATGATTTAAATATTCAATCCTTACAGGTGAGTTACCATTGCTATATGGTATTGGGCACATTTCGACATTTATATTACAATTAGGAACCAATTTTTAGAAACTGCATTTTGACAAGTCAGCGATATCATACAGTCCATGATATGACGTTGTGTGCTAGAAGTCCTTAGTGACGGCCTTAGTTTAATATATAACAAGGGCATCACTTTCCCTCACTGGCAGCCTTGATTAAACTAGATTGGTCAGTAAGCGAGGCTTACGGAATACCCCCCGCGTGGGCCCAGGTACCCCTAATATATGTAAAAATTTCCAAATGTGTGGGCTTGTGACCTTGACTCTGAGCTTAGCGGGAGCGGCATGAACGTGAATTTGTCACAGGGTGCTACAGGTCCATTGGAGCAATGCGTGTGTGAAATGTGAAGCAGATCCGAGCAAGGAAATAGAAGTTATAACCAATTTTTCTGATGTTAAGTTTTGTAAAGAGATTAAGTATGTGACCTTGACCTCGACATCAGCGGGAATTTGTCACAGCATGATAGTACAGCCTTAGAGGAATGCATGCATGAAATATTAAGAATTTTCGATGAAAGAAATAGAAGTTATAACATATTTCTCTGATGTTAAGTGTTGTAAAGAGACTAAGTATGTGAACTTGACCTTGGGATCAGCGGGGGTTAGATGGTCGTAGATTTGTCACAGCATGATAGTACAACCTTAGAGGAATGCACAAGTGAAATATTAAGAATTTTCAAAAAAGGAAATAGAAGTTATAACATATTTCTCTGATGTTAAGTTTTGTAAAGAGACTTAAGTATTTGACCTTGGGATCAGCGGGGGTTGGATGGTCATGGATTTGGCACAGCATGGAAGTAGAGCCTTACGGGAATGCATGTGTGAAATATTAAGCATTTTCGATGAAGGCAATAGAAGTTATAACAATATTTCTCTGATGTTAAGTTTTGTAAAGAGACTAAGTATTTGACCTTCACCTTGGGATCAGCGGGGGTTGGACAGTCGTGGATTTGGCACAGCATGGTAGTAGAGCCTTACAGGAATGCATGTGTGAAATATTAAGCATTTTAGATGAAAGGAAATAGAAGTTATAACATATTTCTCTGATGTTAAGTTTTGTAAAGAGACTAAGTATTTGACCTTCACCTTGGGATCAGTGGGGGTTGGACGGTCGTGGATTTGGCACAGCATGGTAGTAAAGCCTTACAGGAATGCATGTGTGAAATATTAAGCATTTTAGATGAAGGAAATAGAATTTATAACAATATTTCTCTGATAAGTTTTGTAAAGAGACAAAGTATTTGACCTTCACCTTGGGATCAGCGGGGGTTGGACGGTCGTGGAATTGGCACAGCATGGTAGTAGAGCCTTACAGGAATGCATGTGTGAAATATTAAGCATTTTAGATGAAGGAAATAGAAGTTATAACAATATTTCTCTGATGTTAAGTTTTGTAAAGAGACTAAGTATTTGACCTTGACCTTGGGATCAGCGGGGGTTGGACGGTCGTGGATTTGGCACAGCATGGTAGTAGAGCGTTACAGGAATGCATGTGTGAAATATTAAGCAAGATGAAGAAAATAGAAGTTATAACAATATTTCTCTGATGTTAAGTTTACGGACGGACGGACGGACGGACGGACGGACGGACGAACTTACATTTCGGACCTTAGGGGGTACTTGCTATATAAAAGATCAAAGGAAATACCCCGTAAGACACAATAGGCTTACGGGGTACGGATTAAGTTCCATTGTGTTCTAACCCTAACCACTGTCTTAGGCCACGCACCCTACCCCATAAGTACCCTAATGTGTGCCCGGACGGACGCACACACGGACGGACGGACGGATGTATGAGTGTCAGAGAAGGGGCGGGTAAAATATGAAAGATTTCCGCAAAGGGAAAGAGAAGTTAAAAGGAAATTTACAATTGTTAAGTTTTGTGACGGACGGACGAACGGACGGACAACACGGACGGACAACACGGACGGACGGACGGACGGACGGACGGACGGACGGACGGGTGGACGGACGGACGGACAACCTGACTCCAGTATACACCCCCCCCCACAACTCGTTGCGGGGGGTATAAAAAAATTTGTCTTACAAACCAGGTGAACAAAAGTCTTCAATGACCTTGACCTTGGGCAGTCGGACATGGGTCATATGCAAAACAAAGCACCATCCCTATACACACATTGTGGCCAAATATTATCAAAATCAATGAAGCCGTTCACGAGTTATTGAACAAGAGTTGTCAGAAGACAACGAAGCTCACCTGTTGGCAGCCTTCATTCAAACTTGTCACAGTTGTATAAAAAACATGAATATTATATAACTTGACCTTGGGATAAGGGGTGTGCGGTGGACCTTGACATTGAGGTCAGTGGTGGAAGGTGGGTCGTGGATTTGATATAGCATGATATAGCATATTAAGATGAATGCATGTATGAAATATCAATGCGCTCCCTGAAAAGAGAAGGAAAACAAAATTTAACCCAGCGTTAAGTTTATGAACACACTAAGTTGGTAATTTTCTACAGCATGATAGCTATTCACATGAGGAATGCATGTATAAATGTGCTAAGTTTGTGACCTTGGCCTTGGCGAAAGGGGTGGGGGGAGTGGGTGGGATTTGCTGTAGCACAATAGAGTATCATCAGATGAATGCATGTATGAAATATGAAGGTGTTCCCTGTAAAGAAACAGAAATTATAACAAGAGGCCCAAATGGGCCTGTATCGCTCACCTAAAAGCCTCCATAGTGGTCATCTTGATTTCACAAAGACTCTTCACTAACAACTTCAAATGTTCCACAGAATTTGTTGGTACCTTCTGATCTAACATATATTGCGAATGTGCATGTGATTTACTGCTATACCTTCGATTTGATATATAAAATGACCATATTCGGTCAAAAATAAAATTTGACCCCTATTTGACCCCTCGGGCCATGACCATTTTTGACCCAGAGGCCACCATATGAACAAATCTGAATCAGCGTTAACTATCCATCATTCATACAAAGTTTCGTCGAAATCGGCCTGGCGGTTTGTGAGAAGAAGATTTTTTGGACAATTTGACCTACTTTTCAACGGCGGACATCTTGACAAAATCATCTGATTTAGACAAAAAATGCTCCAGAGTGATAAGACTAGTCGATACCTTCGATTTGATATATTATATAACCATATTCGGGCAAAAATATAATTTGACCCCTAGTTGACCCCTCGGGCCACGCCCATTTTGACCCAGGGGCCACCATATGAACAAATCTGAAACAGCGTTAACTAGCAATCATTCACACCAAGTTTCGTCGAAATCGGCCAGGAGGTTTGTGAGAAGAAGATTTTTTACAATTTGACCTACTTTTCAACGGCGGACATTCTTGGATTTTGGTGATGACCTCCATTTTAACAAAAAATGGACAGGCTTCACCCACAGACCATTACAGTTAAGTTTGGCCAATATCGGCCAAGCAGTTCACAAGAAGAATACGTTTGAAATCTTTAGTAAAAGAACAACTTTTTTACCTTTCGGTGGCCATCTTGGATGACAAAATCATCTGATTTAGACAAAAAATGGTCCAGAGTGATCGACTAGTCGATACCTTCGATTTGATATATTATATGACCATATTCGGGCAAAAATATAATTTGACCCCTAGTTGACCCCTCGGGCCACGCCCATTTTTGACCCAGCGGCCACCATATGAACAAATCTGAAACAGCACTAACTATCGATCATTCATACCAAGTATCGTCGAAATCGGCCTGGTTGTTCGTGAGAAGAAGATTTTTCAAGAATTTGACCTACTTCTCAACGGCGGCCATTTTGGATTTGGTGATGACCTCCATTTTAACAAAAATGAACAGGCTTCAACCACAGACCATTACAGTTAAGTTTGGCCAATATCGGCCAAGCAGTTTACAAGAAGACGTTTGAAATCTTTAGTAAAAGAATGACCATTTGAACTATCGGTGGCCATCTTGGATGACGTAATCATATGATTTAGACAAAAATGTTCCAGAGTGATTGTCTCGTCGATACCTTCGATTTGATATACATGACTATATTTGGTTAAAAATAAAATTTGACCCCTATTTGACCCCTCGGGCGATGCCATTTTTGACCCACGGGCCACCATATGAACAAATCTGAAACAGCGCTAACTATCGATCATTCATACCAAGTATCGTCGAAATCGGCTGGCACCCTCGGCGGTTCGTGAGAAGAAGATTTTTCAAGAATTTGACCTACTTTTCCATGGCGGCCATCTTGGATTGTCGATGACCTCATTTTAACAAATCTGAAATGGCATCACCCATATATCATCCCTGTGAAGTTTGACCAATATCGGCTCAGCAGTTCGGGAGAAGAAGATGATTGAAAATGTTCACGGACGGACGGACGACGGACGACAGACACTTTTGCCATAACAATAGCTCACATGAGCTTTGCTCAGGTGAGCTAAAAAGACATTTACTCCAATGTTAAGTTTATGATGTTGATCTTGGGGAAAGGGGTGGGGTGGTCATGGATTTTCTGTAGCACAATAGAGGATCATCAGATGAATGCATGTATGAAATATCAAAGGGTTCAAAGTGTAAAGAAAGAGACGTTACACAACATTTACCCCAATGTAAAGTTTATGAACATGCCAAGTTTGTGACCTTGACCTTGGGGTAAGGGTTGGGTGGTGGGTTGTGGATTTGTTACAGCATGATAGAGGGTCATCTGAGGAATGTATGTATGAAATATCAAGGCGTTCCATCAAAGGAAACAGTTGTTATCAGACATTTACACCAACGTTAAGTTTATGAATGTGTCAAGTTTGTGACCTTGGGGTAAGGGGTGGGCGGTGGGTCATGGATTTGCTATAGCACGATAGAGTATCATCAGATGAATGCGTGTATGAAATATCAAGGCGTTCCATGAAAGAAAACAGATGTTATAAGACATTTGCCCCTACGTTAAGTTTATGAATGTGCTAAGTTTGTGACCGTGACCTTGGGGAAAGGGGTGGGGGTTGGTTATGGATTTGCTATAACACGATAGAGTATCATCAGATGAATGCATGTATGAAATATCAAGGTGTTCAAAGTGTAAAGAAACAGAAGTTACACAACATTTACCCCAACGTTAAGTTTATGAACATGTTAAGTTTGTGAACTTGACTTTTGGGCAAGGGTTGGGTGGTGGGTTGTGGATTTGCTACAGCATGATAGAGTCATCTGAGGAATGTATGAAATAGCAAGGCGTTCCATGAAAGGAAACAGACATTTACTCCAACGTTAAGTTTATGAATGTACTAAGTTTGTGACCTTGACCTTGGGGTAAGGGATGGGCGGTGGATCATGGATTTGCTATAGCATGATAGAGTATCATCAGATGAATGCATATTTGAAAGGAAACAGATGTTATAATACATTTACCCCAACATTAAGTTTATGAATGTGCTAAAATTGTGACCTTGGGAAAGGGGTGGGCGGTGGGTCATGGATTTGCTATAGCATGATAGAGTATCATCAGATGAATGCATGTATGAAATATGAAGGCATTCCCTGTAAATAAACAGAAGTTACACAACATTTACCCCAACGTTAAGTTTATGAACATGCTAAGTTTGTGACCTTGACCTTGGGGCAAGGGCTGGGTGGTGGGTGATGGATTTGCTACAGCATGATAGAGGGTCGTCTGAGGAATGCATGTATGAAATAACAAGGTGTTTCGTGCAAGGAAACAGAAGTTATAAGACATTTACCCAACATTAAGTTTATGAATGTGCCAAGTTTGTGACCTTGACCTTGGGGTAAGGGCTGGGTGGTGGGTCATGGATTTGCTACAGAATGATAGAGGGTCATCTGAGGAATGCATGTATGAAATAACAAGGTGTTCCATGAAAGGAAAAACAAATAGAAAGTTTAAAGACAATACACCCCAACGAATAGTTTATGATGTGCCAAGTTTAGTACCTGTACCTGGGGGTAATGCTATGTGGTGGGTCAAATGGTTTGCACAGAAACAAAATGGAGGGTCATCTGAGATGCAATGTACGACCTACGACGAACTCCGGACGACTCCGACGACTCCGACGACTCCGACGACTCCGGGGGTATGCCATAAGCTCTTCTGCACTTCGTGCAGGCGAGCTAAAAATGAAAGATGTTACTAACGAACGTACACACATGGACTAACGCCATATCCCCTCTTGTCTATCAGCGAAGGGATAATTAAAGTGGGGACATATATTTTGAACCACCTGTATATATTACCAGGTTTCATGTATATTTGTTTTTGAAAAACATTCAATATGAGGCTGTAACTGAAGATTTTAGGGCAGCATTCGTGGCCAGAGTATATTCTTAACTAATATGGGTCTATAGCCCCAATAAGTCAGTTATATTCGCACAATGTATAACATGTACTCATAAGTAAGGACATGGAGATTCAGTCAGCCACTTACATGTTTTCTTCATCAACATCATTCTCCTCAGGAATGGAAAATTGCTCCAGCTCCTCTTCATTGTGGCTCACAGACAGGTCCCCCTGGCTCAGGGCCTAGAACACACATGTATGTACATCACAAACTTAGACAGTATACCATACAGCTGACAGGGCCTACAACACACATGTATGCACATCACACATTTAGACAGTATACCATATAGCTGACAGACAGGTCCCGCCAGGGCATACAACACACATGTATGTACATCACACATTTAGACAGTATACCATACAGCTGACAGACAGGTCCCGCCAGGGCATACAACACACATGTATGTACATCACACATTTAGACAGTATACCATACAGCTGACAGACAGGTCCCCCTGGCTCAGGGCCTACAACACACATGTATGTACATCACACATTTAGACAGTATACCATACAGCTGACAGACAGGTCCCCTTGGCACAGGGCCTACAACACACATGTATGTACATCATACACTTAGACAGTATACCATACATCTGACAGGGCCTACAACACACATGTATGTACATCACACACTTAGACAGTATACCATACAGCTAACAGATAGGTCTCCCTGGCTCAGTATACCATACAGCTGATATGGCATAATCTAGAAAAACAATATCTGTATGATTGTGGGTTTAGTTTTCGGGGTATTAACACGTTTTCGGGGTTCATCAACTAGCGCTTTTTATAAAACATAACATATAACTTGTCAGTTCAATCCATTGGTAAACATTTCTTTCAATGCTTCTTGCCTTCAAAATAAGATTATTGTTAGATTAAAATTCACGTTAGCGCGTTTAGCAACACAGGAGTCGGCCATCTTGAATATTGACTTATGGTTGGTGTTTTCGGGGTATGTTCTGAAAGTGTCAATAAATCTACTTATTCGTGCCGAGTTTTCATTGGCTGTTGATCATCTCACAGATGAATGAGGCACAGTATAGGAAAACTCGAAACTTTTCTATTGTTTATGATTTTAACAATATTAAAAAGCAGATTAATTGCGGACACAGAAAATCACGGTCACTTAGTGTACATGTATGTCGAGTCATGCTTATTTTAATCACATCAACATAAAGCACATCGCGGCTGCACACATGTCTATAAATTACAAAACGTATGAATACCCCGAAATCTCCGACTACTCCGGAAACTGGCGTCTCGACCATACATTATTCAGTACCATCCAGACACCTATAATCATGCTACGCGAGTTTTCGTGCCCCCGTCATGTCGCGCGATTGACGCCTAACGCGTTATATTACATCACGTTTGGACGCTGCCTTTGAAACAGTAAACATGAATCAACCTTCTGATAGCGAGCAACTCCGGATTATATCTCTAAATATTACTTTTAAACCACCCAAGAAAAACAGCGTTCATTTTGTGCAAATATACCAAGGAGTTACCGGTTTTCGTGCCCATAAGGAATAAAGTACAAAACAAATAGCATAAACGACTTTCCTGAACATATATAAACCATCAACAAAGACTGCAACAATCCCTCCGTCACTTCACATGATAACTGAGTTCATTCATGAACATTGACACGAACTGCTGCCTATTTTAGTGATGTCGTGTAATATGTGTAATATTGTTGACAGGGAAAACAATATTCGTGCCCTTCCGGGAAATGAGTGTGTGAGGGTCGTCATGGAGGATTCCTAAATTATTTTGACAGAAAAATATAACAAGGATGCTTCTTATTTTGTTTCAAATTAAATTAATAAAATATAATGTGAAAGATACTGCATTACCCACAAGATTATATGCCGCATTTAATCGGCAAAACTATTCACAAAAGTCCCGATATTCTCGTTGACATTCGTGTTTTGTGTGTGTGGCGATCTTAAGAAAAGCATGTATATTTAAATTTGTCACTACTGAAACGAAGAATCATCATGAAACTTTACGTACATCAGGGGTGGATCTGGAGGGGGGGGGGGGGGGGGGGTGGGTTCCAGGGATGCAACCCTCCCCCCCCACCCCTGTCGTTCAGCCACAGAGTTTACATAGATCACAGTTTACCACCAGTTGGAGTCCGAATTTAAATGCTGTAAAACACAGGATAGAAATACTCTTGTACAGTGTCCAAAAAAATCAATTAATAAAAGATAAAAGGAATAAATATAAATAGTGAAGAAATAAAAAATACTATGTTCGCGGATGATGCTACATTTTGCATGGATGGGTCCAGACAATCTCTCGAAATATTAATTAGTACAATAGTCAATTTTGGAAACATTTCAGGTTTACGTTTAAACTATTCTAAGTCAATATTGTTTAGAACAGGTTCGACGAAGAACTCTTCAACTACGTACTGTGATGATAAACCATTTTCATGGACTGCAGATGTGGCCAAAACTTTAGGGATATATTTTTGCAATGATAAAAATAAAGTGCATAGTTTAAACATAGATCCTAAAATAAAGGAATTTCAGCAATGTTTAGGCAAATGGAAAACAAGAAAACTCACCATACTAGGTAAAATAAATGTCATTAAAAGTTTTGCATTTCCAAAATTAATATTCCCTTTAACAGTTCTAGATAATCCTGAGCAGGAGACTTTAGAGCAAATTATACGTATTATGTTTGATTTTCTCTGGGATTCAAAGCCTGATAAAATTAGTAGAAAAATTATTGTTAAAACGTTCGAAGAATGCCTTCTTCGAACGTTTTAACAATAATAAAATTAGAATCGTTTATTGATGCACTAAAGGCTACATGGGTCAAAAGACTTGCAGAAACTGAAAAAAATCACGGAAAATGGAAAGTACGATATTTAAACTATAAGTTTTTGACAGATGTTCTTACATCATGGTGCAAGCTAAACTTCTGCGATAATCCCGAAACAATATCAAAGCAAATTTTATGGAACAATTCGAAATAAAAGGTAATAGAAGAATGTTTTACTACAAGGAATGGGCTAATAAGGGGATTAAATATATAGAACAACTAAACGATTAGAGAACTACACCATTATTTAATTTTACAAAAATAAACTATTTGATGTTAGTAATAACGATTACCTAAAATACTTCAAACTGATTTCGCGCATTCCTCAAGACTGGAGAACACAAATTAACAAGAAACGAGGCAAAGCCACGAAGGCCAGGTTTTTTCCAAGCATGGACACTTGGATAACATAATTATACCCACTTTTTGTAGACTAGATGGCCGTGGCCTGCATGTCGCGCCTTGGGGCGAGGCATGGACACTAAAAAAATAGATATAGTAGATGGAAAAACTTTAACGAAAAAACTTTAACCGGACACACGGACGTACGTACGTACGGACGGACGGACGGACGGACGGACGGACGGACGGACGTATGCCAAAATGCCGATGATATCGTGCTTTCCGCAAGCGGGTGCGACAATGATGACAAACACCCATGTGAAGTATCAAGGTAATGGGTGAAGCAGTTGCAGAGATATAGTACACAAAAAAACTTTAACAAATAAATTCAAAGTAATTTGACCTTGACATTGTGCACGGTTGGGGGTTAGAATGAAAATATGGACGATGATAAACACCCATGTGAAGTTTCAAGGTAATGGGCGAAGCAGTTGCAGAGATATAGTATAACGAAAAAGTTTTAACCAAAAAACTCTAACCAGACGTACGTTAAAAAGTTAACGTTGAAAATGGCTAAGTCAATTACGTAGAAATAATAGGTGAAGGTAAAAAATGGTCACATGTTGGATAGTTGTATGTGGTAGGCACCCCTTGGTTATGAAGCTGTGAAAGTTTGGTGGTCCTAGGTGGTACAGTACCAAAGAAATGGACTTAAACACGAAAACTTAACATTGTAAACGCGAAAACTTAACATTGAAAATGGCTAAGTCGACTGCGCGGAAAAAATGGGTGAAGTTAAAAAAAAAGTAACATGTTGGATAGTGATATGTGGTGGGCACCCCTTGATTATGAAGCTGTGAAAGTTTGGTGGTCCTAGGTGGTAAAGTAACAAAGAAATGGACTCAAACTTAACATTGATTGTGGATGCCGCCCGCCGCCCGCCTGCCCGCCCGGCTTTCGCCAATCCAATAGCCTGGATTTTTAAAAAAAAAACCTGGCTAAAAATGAAAGAATAAACACGATTAATACAAAGATACTATTAATAGAATAAACTAGAAAATGTGTTCATAGAACACGGATGCCCCACATATCGCTTTGATAATAAATGAGGCCAAATTCCAAGTCAATTTTTTTTTTACCTGAGCTTTAAAGTTTTTGAAGCACAAAGTATGTGACCTTGACCCTGAGCTTGGCGGGGACAGGACGAACGTGGATTTGGCACAGGGCAGTAGAGGACCATTAGAGCAATGCGTATATGAAGTATGAAGCTGATCCGAGAAAGAAAACAGAAATTATAAGATATTTACCTGAGCGTTAAAGTTTTTGCAGCACCAAGTATGTGACCTTGACCCTGGGCTTGGCGGGGGCAGAACAAACGTGGATTTGGCACAGGGCGGTAGAGGACCATTAGAGCAATGCGTATATAAAGCTGATCCGAGAAAGGACACAGAAATTATAAGATATTTACCTGAGCGTTAAAGTTTTTGAAGCACTAAGTATGTGACCTTGACCCTGGGCTTGGTGGGGGCAGGACGAACGTGGATTTGGCACAGGGCAGTAGAGGACCATTAGAGCAATGTGTATATGAAATATGAAGCAGATCGGTCGAAGGATGAAGAAATTATGAGACATTTACCCGAGCGTTAAAGTTTGACGGACGGACGGACGGATAGACGGACGGCCAGAGGGACGGCCGGACGGACGGACGGACGGACGGACGGACGGACGGACGGACGGACGGAGGGAGGGAGGGAGGGACGGACGGACAAGGGTAACACTAAATGCCCCCTCCAATATCGTGGTGGGGCATAATAAAAACCACAACCAAATGTAATAAGAAGCTATATAACATGTTTCTTAATCAACAGAAACCGGTTGTGCATAAAGCCAAGACAAAATGGGATGACGAATTCGCGGATAAAAATATAAATCAGAAGATAGTCTACACAAATCATTTTACAAACACTATAAGTTCTAAACTTAGGAATTTTCAGTACAAATTTTTGATGAGAATTGTCGCTACAAACGATTATTTACTTAAGTGTAACATTGTCAGCTCCAATTTGTGTGATTTTTGCGCCATGGCTCCAGAAACAAATAAGCACCTTTTTTGGGAATGCATTATAAGCCAACATTTTTGGTTACAGCTGAATTCGGGCAATATGATAAAGACAACAAGTTTTTCAACTTTTGTATCATACTAGGAAAATACTTTATATATACATGTACATGTAAATTACGAAACACGGAACCTAAATTTCCAGAGTTTATGTCTTACCTAAAGGCAACACAAAATATTGAAAAAGAAATTGCAATGAATAGAAATAAGCTCATAGTACATGAACGAAAATGGAATGTTATCCAATTAGACTAACACTCATTTAGAGATACACGAACCTTCTGATTATACATACAAATATTACAGTTAGGTATAATACCATAATAGTATTGTATCGTGGTGTGTCGCTCAATTATTATTCACTAAACCTATTTCACCATATCTCATTTTCAACTCTATTCTCTCATCTACATAACATTCTTTAATAAATCCAACCTAACCATGTATGAACAATACGTTATAATCTATAATTATTTACAATACATGTACTCATAGTTGATTGTAAACAAGGAGTGTAACCTATAAATACATGTTGTTAAACTGCTTGTAACTCATGTATTGTTTGTATATGACTATGTATGGAAATAAAAACTTAAAACTGAAAACACAGGAAATTGCATTATACCGTCCATCTGTTCCCCAAATGCTGGATCTGCCCCTGTGGTAATATTGTCCAATTGTAGGTATACATTAGCTGGCCTATATATCCAAAAGTATTGTGCATTAGATGTCTAAACAATGTAAAATCTTCTTTGGACTACATTATGGGCCCCTCCTATATATATATGCACTAATAATCAATGTTTACTTGTCAAAATGTGAAACAACACTGTGGCTGTGCGTGAATTGGAGGTTGTTACTTAACATTTTAGACAAAATAATGAAGATGAAAAAACACATTAGTAGATTTGCACAAAATGAACGCTGTCTTTCTTGGGTGATTTTGACGGTCGTGGATTTGGCACAGCATGGTAATAGAGCCTTACAGGAATGCATGTTTGAAATATTAAGCATCTTAGATAAGGGTAATTCCAGAATTAATCATGGGTGGTGGGGGGGGGGGGGGGGGGGGGGAGGGGGATGGGCGGCACTTTTTTTCAAACCCCACCACCCATCAATAACAATTTTCGTTGACCCCAAGCAACCATCAATTTAAAATATTACCGAACCCCACCACCCATCATTTAGAAAGAAAAAAAAAAACCACCCCGCCTGTCAATAAAAAAAACAAAAAAAACAACCCCACCACCCATCCATAAAAAAAAAATGTCAACACCACCACCCATCAATAAAAATTACTGACCCACCTTATAAACGAAGGAAAGTAATGCCCATAACGAGCGACCATACGTACTTAGAATAACAGCTGACGTAACGCGCGGTAAACTAATCGATCGTATTTCCTCGCCACCATATGAAACCCGACTCGAGAAACACAAATTAAGTTGTTGATTTCTGAATTTGTCAATTGTTTGCACAGTCTAAGAAATCAAACAAATGTGAAAACAATTTTGTTTTTACAAAATATTAGACTCGTCTAAGGAGACGATTCCTATGTGTTGCCAAAACATGTTTTATTAAGTCATCGGACAAATGTGAAAAGAAAACCTGAATATTTTCATGTGCTGCCAAATCTTGCTTTTATCAAGAAATCAAACAGATGTGAAACTGCACAAGCTAATGCGTCAATTCGATGACGTGAGTGACTACATAGCGTGGTTTTGGTATGTTCATTTCAGCCGAGTTCTAAAGGTCAGTCACACTTTGCACGTGAAAATGGATTATCGACTGATGATTGTAAACACCATCAGGTGTGCAGCTAGATCGAAAATGATATGTCGCAAATGTGCTAGTTGGGGATGGGTGGGTACGGCGGTATATTTTTTTTATGTTACAATCTCGCGTATTTGCGATCTCGATCTCACCTTCAGCTTTTGGAAATACGATTTGCCCATGCATGTGTAGACAGCATGCATGTTAGATTTGCGTTCTACATGTACGTACGCACATATTTATAAAAGCATGCTAGTTCGAATTGCGTTCTACGTACGTACGTGCATGTAATGTATGCGGAAAACTCAATTTCACCCGTAATTTAGTACAATAAATAGCATTAATAGGAACCTGCCAATCAATGTATTCTATGTCTCTAACGAGACGTATGGTAATTACCGATACAACCATAAACTTTTTGCCATTTTACACTGCGAACCCACAATTTCCCGCCCGTATTTTTTCGCTCGAGTGGACAAAAACGCGCGGGACGTGACGTATGGTACGGTAATTACCGATACCACCATTAATATTTTGCAGTTTTACACTGCGAACCCACAATTAAATAATTGCCATGTTTCACTCGATCCCATAATTAAATAATTGTCGGTTTTCACTGGAGCCCATAATTAAATAATTACTGTTATTCACTGGCCCCCACCATGCATCAATTAGAATTTCCTGTGGACCCAACCACCCATACATTTTAATTTTATGCAGACCCCACCACCCATCAATAAATAATTCGGGTGCCGCCACCACCACCCCCCCTGTTTAATTTTGGAATCACCCTAAAGGAAATAGAAGTTATAACATATTTCTCTGATGTTAAGTTTTGTAAAGAGACTAATTATTTGACCTTGCCCTTGGGATCAGCGGGGGTTGGACGGTCGTGGATTTGGCACCACATGGTAGTAGAGCCTTACAGGAATGCATGTGTGAAATATTAGGCATTTTATATGAAGGAAATAGAAGTTATAACATCTCTGATGTTAAGTTTAGTGACGGACGCACGCACACACTGACGCACGCACGCACACACGGACGGACAACCTGACTCCAGTATAATAATTGAGGAAGCCTCCATGCAGACCCTCACACACTCATTACCTGGAAAGGCACGAATACCGTTTACCCAGTCTACAATTACGCCATATTACAGGACGTCACAAAAATAGACAGCGTTCGTACCAATGTTTCATGAATGAACTCGGATATCATGTGAAATGATTGAGGGATGGTTGTAGTCTTTGTTCATGATCTATATCTGTTCAGGCAAGTTGTTTATGCTATTTGTTTTTACTTTATCCTTATGGGCACGAAAACGGGTAACTCCTCGGTATATGCAACAAAACTGAATTTTACCAGTTTGGATAGCATTGTACACTGCAGCTCCATTATAACGCGGTGGTCAGGGTCCAAGATTTCAAACCGCGATCGAATCCGACCGCGTTATAAAATTTCGGGACATGCACGGGTACTGGTACTGCACGGGTTACTGGTATCATCCGCATTTCGGTTACCAACTATTGCGGGAATTCCATTAGCAACGGACCCATATAAAATCATGTCATTTGAACAGAAGTTAAAGTAATTATTAATAATGCCTATGACATACAAACTTGTATTAATGTATTAAACATACAAGTTATTTATAAAATCATGCTTATTACGTTGTATAGTGCTCGCGATAGACAGACGCTTATTACAATGTATACTGCTCGCGATCAACAAGCGCTTAAAAGGATTAATTGATAATAAATAATGCCTACGGTCACGTGTCCTGCCTATTCATGCGGACGATTAGCTGTTGTTACGTGCATAATCTCAGGATGTGGGGTCACGTGATCTATTGTTTACGCTGCAACAGTCATATTGATGAATGAAATTTACGATTTAAGCGAGATTGCCGTGGGCTGCAGTGTAAACAATAGACCACGTGATCCCATACCCAGATAATGCTGAAACACCAGTCTATTTATAGAACGCTAAATATTACACCTGGGAGTAAAGAAAAAGAAAGGCGATCGAACAAGCAACAATTATGTGTTAACACAGATACATTGACATTACTTGGTGACAAAAAGCGGTACATTTACGTGACTGGAGAAATGGTGCTCATGGGATTTGTGACCAGTGTAGCTTCTGATCAGGCGTTACATTGGTCGGCATGCTCCTTTGATACGACCATTACTTCGCGAATACATGTCAATTGGGATTAAGGTAATTGAATTGATTAATAAATATGCCTATTAACATGATTACCTGATTAAAGGTATTACATTTGCTAACATACTAATAATAATCCTTTCATGGACTTAGAACTTCGTTGTTTGAATAAACTTACAGAAATCACGAATCAACTAATTACACGATGACTATGACGTCCGACAATATTTTTTTTTTGATTTTTTTTCTCTCAATTTAAAAAAAAAAAAATTGGGATCCACGAGAGACCCGCGTTATAATGGAGATCGCGCTATACGCGACCGCGTTATAAATGGAGCTGCAGTGTATAATGATTTATAGTATACTAGCGGGCGACTTTAACCAAATAGTGGACGATTTGACTTGTATTCATTAAAATACCTGTAAAACTTTGATATACAATCACTTAAATAAATTATTGTAGTGTATGGTTACTTTTCCCGTATGTCTTAACATATTATCCAGAAAAATCTGGTCGATTATGTCCAGAAATCTGGTCCGTTTCGCCTGAAATCTGTTCCGTTATGCCCTGGTCCGTTATTTCCATGGTCCGTAATGTTCATAATTCTTTGATAAAACATTACCGTGCAAATAGTCAGTTGAAATTACACCAATAATATCAAAGATGGCGTCCACCAGAAATAATTTTGAGCTAAGTCCTGTGTCATTCGATTTCCTGCAAATAACCAGTGCTACATCAAAGATTATTAATTTAAAGGTATAACGTATACATTTTACTATATTTGGACATACATGCAATGGGTTTGGGTATGTACTTTTGTTGCTCGTTTTTTTTTAATGTGTCGATTTGTATTATTGTAGCCAGTGCGAACCCTGATACAGCTGACAGACAGGTCCCCCCGGCTCATGGCCTACAACACACATGTATGTACACAAATCAACACTTATTTTCTCTTCTAGTGATTTATATGCCAAAGATGGCCTAAATTTCTCTTCTATTCGATTGTGTGCCTACCTCATTGGAGTCTGTTGTGTCTGTGTCTGTGTCAGTGTCCGAGCTGTCCTCGGAGCACTCTATCTCTATCTCGGAGCCGCCACACACAGGCTGCTCCCCGACACTGTAGCGCATGTATACACTGTCCACTACCTGGGCGTCCACGGACAGCGGAGACTCCAGCTCTACAACACACCCACCTCTCTGTGATGGATCAGGGCACTCCCAGTCATCAAATACACACTCACTGATAACAATGTGTCACATTCTGTACCAATCAGATACGCAGAACTACATCACAACCAGGGCTTCTAAAATTTCAGAATGCCAATCGGTCCACATGTAATTGTCGGCCCGAAGGAGCCGGTACGATATTAACGAGTGTTATGTGTCCTGTTGGGGACACGTTACAATCTCGCATTTTTTTTATTACTGATAGTGAACACGTTTTGGTCTTCGCATGTCGCATAATATACAATAAGCCCGGTTTTGTCCAATCACGTCGTACATAATATGCACGTGCGGTTGTAATCATTATTGGCTGTGACGTGGTGGAGGGTGAGACATCAAAGGTTAACAAAGTCGTGCCGAACTGACCTTTGATACACGCCGACGTGATGTCAACAAAGACACACATTTACGACCAATTACTCGACACATATTTATCCATTTCTGGACACTATTAGGCATGGAATAAAATAGTACTGTATTTAGTAAGATTTGGCTCTGGAATTATCTTTCGGAGTTTCGCACATAATTATTCCTTAACTTTATGACATGGAAATTTATAAATCAGAAGTTCAGAATCCGCGAAAAAAAGGCAAGGCAAAAACCAGCGATGCGATGCAGTAACCAATAACACATATCAAAATATGTTTTTCCCCCAATAAACATGTATTGGTAGCACATAAGAATCTTCTCCTAAGACAACGATTATCATGTTTTTGTCAAACTACATGTATGTTGTTTTTTGTCAAGAATTATTGGTGTCTGTCCACATTTGTTCTACTTCTTAATAAAAGCATGTTTCAGCAGCATATGAGAATCGTCTCCTAAGACTATTTTTACGTGTCCTTTTGGGGACATTTTACCATCTCGCGTTCTAGCGATATCGAGCATAGGTTGATCGCGCCAATGCGAAGTTTGATCGCGAGCTTGCGAGACGAAAATACGCGGTTCTATCGTATTCAATCTTGCTTTTTCGCAACTTCGCCCACAGATGGAAGATCGCGCATTTCTGCTTCGCAATCTGCATCAACGCGCATGAGCAAAACTAACCCGAATTTTCTGTCTGTAACACAGGATAAGTCGCCCTGCATTACCTGTCGGGTTACAGCAAAATATATTTCCAAAAGCGGAAGCGAGATGGCAAAAAACGCGAGACGATTCTCATATCTTTAGGAGACGATTCCATAATACTGATTATTTTATTTTGGATTAAAATGACAGACGTACCTTTGTCCTTTATCAACTGTTCGCAAACTGTAGATCCCGATGAGCCTGCTATTCACGAGCCGTCTCATCAGGATCTACGCCATTCGTACATACTTTATTTATACCAAAAATTACCCCTAATACAGCGTAATGTAACAGTTCCACAATTAATATGGAATAGTCCGTGTCAGTTACTTGTAACTTGGGGATGAAATGTGTAATACTAAATATTACAAACACGGATAACCACAGTGCATGGGTTCTTTATTTTATTTTTTATATCTTAAATACGCTAAAGCCAGTCTATTTATATAAACCGCTCTACAGCTATCGAGACCTGTTCACCTGTAACAATTACCACACGCGTGTTATAAAAAATCGATAAATGGAGAAATGTGTTGAAAGGCGACCAAACACACAGGCATTCGGCGTGTTTCGGCTTTCATTGGTATAACTATATCGATGAAAGCCGAAACACGCCGAATGCCTGTGACCAAACACACAACGATTTATTACCTGACAATGTTTGTTAACACAGATATATGTCATAAAATTGAGATTACTTGGTGTCAACATTGTTACATTTACACGGTTGATACGGAAATAGGTAATTTTTCTCGGACTAATTTTTAAGACTAGTTTTCAAATCTCAATCGGTCTGATATTTCAAAAATCGGTCCAGAACCGATAAACTGAAAATTTTAGAAGCCCTGAATTCACAACTACCATTGGTCGAACAATATCGCATGACGTTACCAAATGATTTTAGAATATTGACATACGGAAAACAAGTCTGCATTCTCTTCTATGACAGCCATGTTAGTTTTGCCCATCGCCTAGCATAGACAAGAGGCACATATGGGCCTGTATCACTCACCTGAAATTATTATCAACATTATAAAGTAAACAAGGGAATCACTATTATGAAGCTAATCCCCTCACTGACGATCTCCAATTTTAAAATCTGTAAATGTTTCACCGAAAGACAATAACTATGAAGCTAGGCCAGCATCGGCCAAGCGGTTAGTAAGACAATGCTGTTGAAAGCTCTAATAAAAAGATACAGGTTTTACCTTTTGGCGGCCATCTTGAATGACCTATTAATCCGATTTCGACAAAAAATGATCCAGAGTGATCGTCTCAATACAATATTTTTTTAGCTCACCTGAGCCAAAGGCAGGTAAAGTAATATTAAAACAAGAATTCTGCCATGCAAGCGGTGTTGTGCATGCCGAGGCATTTGACCATAACATGATCATGGGCATGTGCTAAAGTAAGCATCACAAAAACCGTCAGAGAAGTGTATGCTTAAAACACGAAAAAGGTCATGGTTGAAGAAACTTTTTGACATAAAAAAAATGGCTAAGTGTTTCCACAACCATGTGAAGGTCAAAAAGGTCATGGTCATGTTACTGGTGGCATGAGTGTGTTTCAAATGCTTACATGTATCAAGTCTCCAAATATTGAAGCAATCCATTAAGTAATAATAATGTTATACAATGATGAAGAAACTTGTACAAACTTTTTGACCCCAAAAAGATGGCTATGTGTTTTTCGCAAAAATGAAGGTAAAAAAGGTCAAGATCATGTTACTGGCGGCATGAATGTGTTTCAAATGCTTCCGCAAAAATGTCAAGTTACAAAACGTTTGACTTAGTTCGAGATGTGAAGGTAAAATAGGTCAAGGTCATGTTAATGGCAGCGCATGAGAGTGTTCCAAATGCAACTGTCCAAACATTGAAGCAATACATCAAGTAATATTAATGTTATACGATGATGAAGAAACTTGTACAAACTTTTGGACGCAAAAAATGGCTAAGTGTTTCCGCAAACCTGTGAAGATAAAAAAGGTCAAAGTCATGTTAATGGAAGTAATATTATAATAATATTCACATGAGGGTGTTCAGAAAAAATGTGAAGGTAACAAAAGGTCATGGTAATGTTAATGGTTAATGGTGGCATGAGTGTGCTCACGTGAATCAAGTGTCCAAATATTTAAGCAATCTGTCAAGTAATATTAAAGTTATACCATGATGAAGAAGCTTGTACAAACATTTTGACATTTGTTGACGCGGACGACGGTGACTCGGACGATGACGATGCGGACGACGGAAAAAGCGGCGACTATAGTCACACATTCTGTTACAAAATTGGCTAAGTGTTTTTGCTAAAATGTGAAGGTAAAAAAGATCAAGGTCATGTTAATGGTTTTACGAGTGTGTTCACTCAATCTGTCAAGTAATATTTAATTTATACCATGATGAAGAAACTTGTACAAACTTTTTGACATGATTGACGCGGTTGGCCGTGTTTCCTTAAAATGTTATCGGATATTACTATTTATTTTCTGTTTTTATTTGTTGATGTGCAATGATCATACTTTATAATCTGTCAAAAATATTATTTAGCATTTAGCATTTAGTTAGAATAAATAATAAAAAAATGGCATGCCTCATTTGTGTATGAAATTAGCCTGATACCACCGCGAGTCACTATCAGTAAAATAAATATTACTAAATCTGTATAGCGGGTACTCGCAATTTTTAGAACTGGTGGAATAGTGGCACAAATATACACTTATTTAATTCCTATAAAGAACATTTTGTGCCTACTGAGTGGGCATGTACCTTTAATACTTGGTATATATTTTCTTTATAACGAAGGTATATACTGGAAATGAATTTAAATTTTAAATACGACCCTTGTGAAATGGATTATCTCCCCTTTCGGACGTAAATTGTCCATACATCCGTCCGTCATGTTTCTTGTAAGAAGTAAAACTTTTTAACCGTGATAACTAGGTACTTGAAACTTGGTATGTGCCTTCCTTATGGTGTGTAGATGCACAAAGTTAATTTATGGCAACCACTTCTGCTATTGACACAATTGTCTAATATTGTAAATTATATAAAACATTCAATGTGCCTATAAACGACAGGTTGAAGTAACGGACCGAGGTCTATAAATACTTATAAATACCTATAAATCGCTTACTACACGAACACGGTTACTACGCGGTGCTCGCGTGGCTCCCAATTTTTTTTTCAACACGCTAACTAAAATATCAACATGTACCTTTCAAGATTGCGACCCCCCAATATGGCCCATATCTGTGACGAATTAAATTGAATCCGTGAATGTAGACCGACCTGTGCGTTTACTACCTCTGTGCTGCTGGCTGTCTGGGATAATAGCTGTTAAGCAGATTAACAGATCTGAGCACTGATAGTTATCCATATTCCAGAAGTTAACAAACAGCTGACATTGCCTTTGAAGTTTGCAATCAGCCGCGTGTACTAGGACGCAGAATCTGCCATATTGATCAGCCAATGAAACGCTCTTGCTTAATCACGTGTTATCGCCGTTCAGTCAGTGTATGTAGCTTATCTACACGTATCACACACACCTAAAAATAACCCATATCGACCCATCAGCCTCATTTCAGTGAGCGAGTTCAGGTTCATACTATATCTTGAACTATAGTAGATGCATTGCACATGTCTAGTAGAGAATTTCCATGTAAATTTCTTTTGGCTAGTCGAACTATAGTAGATTTATGACGTCACTCTGGTCAAACCAGACTGCGTTCGCGGTTGTTTAGTTGAACTATAATTCAACTATAGTAACGATAGTTTAAGCTCGAACACGCTCAGTATTGTATTTGTCAGCTGTGTGTACCGTAAAACACGTAAACATGCGAAACGAAAGTAATAAGCGTAAACAGTTTACCGTAAGGGACAAACTAGTTTGTGGATACTTGCGATGCAACAGGATATAATAAATTCAGGGTAGATCTATGCTGTTACATGTTTAAGTAGTTTATTAGTAAAATTTAATTATTTATACATTGCTGTTCGTTGTTAAAATCGTGACCCCATACCGCCAGAGTAAAGTTTGGTCCGTTTTCAGTCGGGCCAGACCGTCCCCGGTTTCATTAACAGAACAATTGCTATGATTCGTGGCTCCCAATGACCGCGTCGAAACGGGACTCCCCTGTACATTAAAAAAAAAGCTAATTTACTCCCTTCTTATACCAAGGTGCCAAAGTTTTTAATAGGTCGAACCCGGATGGCCTCGAGACAATGGACTCTCACGAAACAGTCAACCGAGTTATATCATTTTCGCCTATTGCAGAAGTTAGGAAAATATTAGTCCTCCGCAACGATATATTCCCCTATGCGCTATTTCAACGAGTTTTCGAGCTATCGATTATTTTGTTTTAAAAACATTAGAATTATTGATAGGTCGTAAAAGATCGGACACATTTCCGAGGCCAATACTGCTATATAACAGAGTAAACATCGGGTTAAAAATACACTTTTACGTCATCCCGGCCCGTAAAGAAAGATTTTGCATCGAAAAAACATTGTTTCCAATCGAACAGTTAATCAAACCTACATGTATACGCACGCGTCCAGTGCGTCACGACAGACAATTCAATCCCACCGACATTTCTAATTTGACCTATCAATAATGCTAATTTTTTTAAAACAAAATAATCGATAGCTCGAAAACGCGTTGACATAGCGCATCGGGGAATATATCGTTGCGGAGGACTAACATTTTCCTAACTTCTGCAATAGGTGACAATGATATAACTCGGTTGACTGTTTCGTGAGAGTCCGTTGTCTTGAGGCCATCCGGGTTCGGCCTATTAAAAACTTCAGCACCTTGGTATAAGTCTATAAAGCTTTTTTCACTTCATTTATTGATGCTTTTAGGCATATTTAATGTATTTATAGACCTCGGCCTGTCACTTCAACCTGTGCTACATGTATAAACCTGAGATCTGTATACTAATATGATTCAATTACTATTGCGTTCGCGTTGAGTTTGCAAGTGTTGTCTATGGTGGAACAAAAACACAGATTGCACTGTATCACCCCAAGTAACTGACATGGACTATTCCATATTAAGTTTGGAACTGTTACATTACGCTGTATTAGGGGTAATTTTTGGTATAAAGTACGTACAAATGGCGTAGATCCTGATGAGACGGCCCGTTAATAGCCGGCTCATCAGGATCTACAGTTTGTAAACATTTTGATAAAGGACAAAGGTACGTCTGCCATGTTAGAAGCGTTTATCTGCAATCCAAAATAATACAATCAGCATTATGATTCGACTAGAGCTGTCGTTTCTAGAACACGAAGCAAAAACGCGATAGGATATGATAGAATCGCGATCAACCTATGCGCGATATTGTGAGAACACCAGATTGTAAAATGTCCCAAACAGGACACGTAAAAACAGTCTTAGGAGACGATTCTCATGTGCTGCTGAAACATGTTTTTATTAAGAAGTAGAACAAATGTGGACAAACACAAATATTTCTTGACAAAAAAATACACAACATACAGCTGAATATCTCGTTTATCTCGATATACCTGCTTATCTCGATATACGTCCCAGGTCCCGGCAGAATTCCCTATATAGATCATATATTTTACTCCTGATAACTCGATATTGGATATGTCGAAATATCGGTTTAGTCGAAGTGGAAATCGAGTCCCGATAGTATGTTTCCTTCACATTCAGGGCTTCTAAAATTTTCAGTTTTCCGGTTCTGGACCGATTTTTGAACTCTCAGACCGATTGAGATTTGAAAACTAATCTTAAAAATTGCCAGTCGGCTGCTATTGCGCTATAAACCTTGTAAATTTACCGGTTTTGACCGCCAAGTAATTTATGACGCATATCCACGGGCCATATCCGTGTTAAACCAGTGTGCAGCTCGCTGTCTATTCAGTTTCTCCAAATATCGATTTTTCTTAACACACGCGTGGGACAGGTGTATAGCAGATTAGTGACTGAAATAGACTGGCTTCAGCGTAGATACGAGAGTTCCTAGACTCGCCATTTCTGATGATGTTAAAATAAAATAAAGAAACCATGCACTGTGTTTATCTGTGTTCGTAATATTTAACCCCAAGTAACTGACACAGACTATCGGCCCGGGCTATTCCATATTAAGTTAGGAACTGTTACATTACGCTGTATTAGGGGTCATTTTTGTGTATATAAAATGTACATGTACGTAGGAATGCCGCAGATCCTGATGAGCCGGCTCACATGATCTACAATTCGCAAACATTTTGATAAACGACAAGGTACGTCTGTCGTGTTAAAAGCGTGACTCATTAGGCATCAGGGATTAGGGATCAATTGAAGTGCTAAATCACACCGCCGATGTACTTTGAACTCGATCTGAGAGTTAAAGAAACACCGAATGTTAATTCAATTGTACAGGCCGACAATTAATTTTGAAGTTGGTGTGAACAGTGATAATAGCATAATTAGCAATGAATTATGAGTGGGTATATAATGCATTTTCTTTCTATGTTGTCCGCCAGGATGAGGCAGACGAGGCAGCCGCCTCGTCTCAGATTTTGCCGATTTTTTTAAATTTATTTAGTTAATGCCGTATCCGGTGATCTAAGTGCCGGTAAATCGCGTCTATGACGATTTAGATGTTTTTAGGTCTGGCTACGGCCCTGTCCGTCAATCGATTATTATTGAAATGGCACAACAAACTATTTTGTCGTTATTCACAAAGACAACTTACCGGCTTGGCAACCCGGCAGAGAGGAATACATATAAAACGAAACAAGACACAGACTTGTAAAATTTTAATTTATTTTAGTGTACCGAAAATTTACTTGCAATCAATCGGCATCACGATTCGTCTCTGTCATTTCGCATTTTTTCCGTCTTTGCGCTATTTAGGCACACCACGTGACCCGGTGCATACACAATTTTGTCCACTTTTGTTGTTTATAACACGATTTATTTATCCCAATACAACATTTATCCCATTATTTCTAGTACTGTGTTTGAACTTCAAAATTTCTGTTAAAATGTTTTTAATAGAGGGGTGGGGGGGGGGGGGGGGGGGGGGGGGGGGGGGGGTGGGGGGTCTGCTCCGACAATGGCCGACAGTGTTACGTCTAGACTCTTGGACCGATTGGCATTCTGAAATTTTAGAAGCCCTGTTCACATTTGTATTCTGATATGTCGATGCAAAAATTAAGCGCCCGGCGCCGCCAAGTCTGAATCAGCGCGATTATCTCAGGTAAGTTTTCACATGTCTATAGAAACCAAAGACACCGCCGCCGCTAAAATGCGTTTAAAGTTGCATGACCAGTTAAAGCAGTTCACTTACAACCATAATTAATCAATTAAACTTAATGTGATATCAAATCTCTTGTAACAAAAAAAAATGAATTAAATGGTGTAGCAATAAGTAAATCGTCTGTTAATTACGAAAACTGCTTAGAATAAACTCAAGCCGCGATTTATGAAAACCCGGAAATAAAATAAAGAGGAATTTCTGAAGCGATTTTGTTCAGATTTTTTTCCGATAAATTGTTATCTCGAAGTTCGGATATGTCGATATATTTTCATCAGTCCATTTGACTTCGAGATAACGATAATGACCTGTAGTTTGACAAAAACATGATACTCGTCGTCTTAGGAGAGTATTCGCATGTGCTACCAATACATGTTTATTGGATTTTTATTTTATTTTTTTTTTTAGATATGTTTTATTGGTTAATGCATCGCATCGGCAGTTTTTGACTTACCTTTTTTTCGGGGATTCTGCACCTCCGACTTAACTTTCGACGTCATAAATTTATGGAATAATTATGTGCGAAAGATAACTCCACAGCCAAATCTTACTAAATAAAGTTCTATTTTATTCCATGCGTGATAGTGTCCCGAAATGGATAGATATAAATATGTGTTGAGTAATTGACCGTAAATGTGTGTCTCTGTTGACATCGAGTCGGCGTGTATCAAAGGTCAAATCGGCACGACTTTGTAACCTTTGATGTCTCACCCTCCACCACGTCACAGTCAGTAATGATTAAAACTGCACGTGTTTACCATATGCTGTCAATTACAAAAAAATATATATTTTGACAAAACATGAGAATGTTTATTAGAAAGAAAATATGAGAATTGCCTCCTAAAACGGTGTTGGGTGGTGGGGGGGGGGGGCACTAATTGTACCGGCTCCGGCCGACAGTTACAGCTCCTCCGGGTCGACAATTACGTCTGGACCGATTAGCATTCTGAAAGTTTAGAAGCCCTGCTGAGAACAATGAACTTACCCCTCAAGTTGATTTTCTTCCCGGTGTGCTTCCGCCTAAGAATCTCCAAAGTTATTCTCTAGAATGACATAATGAACAAATTGTTAATTTAATGTATACACTGAAATGAAACAATACATTTATGGTTATGGAGGCAAATAAATACATATACAGGGGTCATACCAGTTAACCGGACAATTAGTTTATTGGACAAATGAAAATACCTGTTAATTAAGCGCATTCGTTTGATCGGAAATTGCAACAAATACATCTAAGTCACGCAGGTGCTTACTGTTTACATGCCAGTGTGAAGATTATATCACCAAGGTAAACATTTTAGCATATTCGCTGAAAACATTCCCCAAATCTGTCCACAAGTTGTTTACAACGTAAAAAGTTTCGCGGGGGCTCAATCGAGTGCGCCCATTACGTCATTGCAGAGTTGTTCTGTAAATATAATAAATTATAAAAACATGGTGTTTTCCAAAAAACGAAGGTTGATTGTTTTTTCTGCAATGCTGTTTACTCTGGTTTACAGGTGATACAATTATGATTTCAATGTGAGAATAGAAGTTATAAGACGATTATACGTTTGTCCGGATAACAAATTGTCGATGTTAATTTTGGGGCAATCTTACGGATGATGATCTGATCCAATTTTAAGTGAGAAATACGGCACATTTTGCTAATTAGTTTAAAAGCGTTGAAAGAAAGAGCCGAGTATTGTTCTGTGAAAATGTTATGCCCGTAGCTGCTATTTTAAGAAAAATATTGTAAAAAAATCTGCCATTTTTTGTCCGATCCCTGTAGACATAGCATATTAAGCATGACCAGGCATTGATCTGTGCCATGTACTGGCTGTTACAGTGAACTGTGCCACACACTGGCTGTTACATACCTCCTTGACCTCGTGATCTGTGCCATGTACTGGCTGTTACATACCTCCTTCACCTCGTGATCTGTGCCATGTACTGGCCGTTACATACATCCTTCAACTCATTGATCTGTGCCATGCACTGGCTGTTACATACCTCCTTCAACTCATTGATCTGTGACATGTACAGGCTGTTACATACCTCCTTCAACTCATTGATCAGTGCCATTGATCTGTGCCATGTACTGGCTGTTACATACCTCCTTCAACTCATTGATCAGTGCCATTGATCTGTGCCATGTACTGGCTGTTACATACCTCCTTCACATCGTGATCTGTGCCATATACTGGCCATTACATACCTCCTTCATTTCATTGATCTGTGCCATGTACTGGCTGTTACATACCTCTTTCAACTCGTTGATCTGTGCCATGTACTGGCTGGTTGACCCTTCTAGTTGCTGAATGTACCTGTAACAGAAAGTGAATGGGTTTAACGTCCCACCAACAGCTAGGGTCATATAGAGACGGGACCACAGTTTAAAGTCTCATCCTGCAACAGAACCAGAACATGCAATGCAATTTCTATTAACCCTTACATTGCTGAATGAAATTGTGTAGTCTGCTAAATATTTTATACAAAATAACTTGTATATAAAGGATACTGAAGTGACTCTGAAAGTATGATATCAAACAATTTAATAAAATTAGCTATTAAAACAAAATCTGTCTTTCGTGGGACCTGTGCAATAAACAAGAGGCCAAAATGGGCCTGTATCGCTCACCTGAAATTATTATCACCATTATAAATAAATCAGAAGGAGCACAGATTGTCGATTACATATACCAAGTTCCATCAAAACTTGTTTGCAAGTTCATACAAAGTCATTTGAATAATCGCTCCTGTTGTTTCAAAATATGTACAGTCCACTGATGGGGAAACAAATCACAGTGAAAAATGGGTCAGTTTTGCAGTTCAAGCCCTGAAGAGAAAACATAAGCAATTTATAAAACATATAATACCATAAATGATAAGGCGACTGACCCAACATTTTGTAATTAAGCATCTTACTGAACAGGCGGATTTTTCTGATTATGTGACAACCTCCATTTTAACCAATATGAAAAGGCTTCACCCAGGCACCATAACTGTGAAGCTTGACAAACATCGGCCAAGCGGTTTGCGAGAAGAAGACATTTGAAATTTATAATAAAATGATGATCTTTCGCCTTCGGTGGACATCTTGGATGACATAATCATCCGATTTCGACAGAAAATGTTCCAGAGTGATTTTCTCCTCGATACCTTCGATTTGATAAATAACATGACCATATTGGGTCAAATATAAAATCTAATAACTACTTGACCCGCCAATTTTTTATTCACTTGACCCACAGTAAGGATTGGATAATTTGGCCCATGCTAATGATGTATTCACTTGGCCCACAGTATGGATGGATTTACTTGGCCCACAGTAAGGATGGATTCACTTGGCTCATAGTAAGATGGGTTCGCTTAGCCCACAGTAAGGATGGATTCACTTGGCCCACAGTAAGGATGGATTAACTTGTACCACATAAGGATGGGTTCACTTGGCCCAAGTAAGGATGGATACACTTGGCCCAAGTATGGATGGATTCAATTGACCCAAGTAAAGATGGATTCACTTGGCCCAAGTAAGGATGTATTCACATGACCCACAGTAAGGTGGATTCACTTGACCAACAATAAGGATGGATTCACATGGCCCATAGTAAGATGGATTCACTTGACCCATAGCAAGGATGGATTCAATTAGCCTCCAATAAGGATGGATTCACTTGGCCCACAATAAGGATAAATTTACTTGGCCCACAGTAAGGATGGATTCAATTGGCCCAAGTAAGGATGGATTCACTTGGCCCACCTTAAGGATGGATTCACCTGGCCGATGGTAAGGATGGATTCACTTGGCCCACAGCAAGATGGATTCACTTTGTCCACAGTAAGGATGGATTCACTTGGTCCACATTAAGGATGTATTCAATTGGCCCAAGTAAGGATGGATTCACTTGGCCAATTGTAAGGATTCACATGGCCCACAGTAAGGATGGATTCACTTGGCCCACAGCAAGATGGATTCACTTGGTCCACAGTAAGGATGTATTCAATTGGCCCAAGTAAGGATGGATTCACTTGGCCAATTGTAAGGATTCACTTGGCCCACAGTAAGGATGGATTCACTTGGTCCACAGTAAGGACGGATTCAATTGGCCCACAGTAAGGATGCATTCACTGGACCACACAGTAACAATAGATTCAATTGGCCTACAGTAAGAATGGATTCAATTAGCCTACAGTCAGGATGGATTCAATTAGCCTACGGTAAGGATAGATTCGCTTGACCCACAGTAAGGATGGATTCACTTGGCCCACAGTAAGGATGGATTCAATTGGCCCACAGTAAGGATGGATTCACTTGGCCCACAGTAAAGATGGATTCAATTGGCCCACAGTAAGAATAGATTCACTTGGCCCACAGTAAGGATAGATTCACTTGGCCCACAGTAACTATGGATTCACTTGGCCCACAGTAAGGATATATTCACTTGGCACACAGTAAGGATGGATTCACTTGGCCCACAGTAAAGATGGATTCAATTGGCCCACAGTACGGATGGATTCACTTGACCCAAGTAAAGATGGATTGACTTGGCCCACAGTAAGGATAGATTCACTTGGATTGATTCAATTGGCCCACAGTAAGGATGGATTCACTTGACCCAAGTAAAGATGGATTCACTTGGCCCAAGTAAGGATGTATTCACTTGACCCACAGTAAGGTGGATTCACTTGACCCACAATAAGGATGGATTCACATGGCCCATAGTAAGATGGATTCACTTGACCCATAGTAAGGATGGATTCAATTAGCCTCCAATAAGGATGGATTCACTTGGCCCACAATAAGGATAAATTTACTTGGCC
Source organism: Conchocele bisecta (assembly GCA_029237695.1). Taxonomy (NCBI): domain Eukaryota; kingdom Metazoa; phylum Mollusca; class Bivalvia; order Lucinida; family Thyasiridae; genus Conchocele; species Conchocele bisecta. The sequence continues at coordinate 35,150,305 of CM055277.1, forward strand.
CACAGTAAGGATGGATTCAATTGGCCCAAGTAAGGATGGATTCACTTGGCCCACCTTAAGGATGGATTCACCTGGCCGATGGCAAGGATGGATTCACTTGGCCCATGGTAAGGATGGATTCACTTGGCCCACATCAAGATGGATTCACTTTGTCCACAGTAAGGATGGATTCACTTGGTCCACAGTAAGGATGTATTCAATTGGCCCAAGTAAGGATGGATTCACTTGGCCAATTGTAAGGATTCACATGGCCCACAGTAAGGATGGATTCACTTGGCCCACAGCAAGATGGATTCACTTGGTCCACAGTAAGGATGTATTCAATTGGCCCAAGTAAGGATGGATTCACTTGGCCAATTGTAAGGATTCACTTGGCCCACAGTAAGGAAGGATTCACTTGGTCCACAGTAAGGACGGATTCAATTGGCCCACAGTAAGGATGCATTCACTGGACCACACAGTAACAATAGATTCAATTGGCCTACAGTAAGAATGGATTCAATTAGCCTACGGTCAGGATGGATTCAATTAGCCTACGGTAAGGATGGATTCGCTTGACCCACAGTAAGGATGGATTCACTTGGCCCACAGTAAGGATGGAATCAATTGGCCCACAGTAAGGATGGATTCACTTGGCCCACAGTAAAGATGGATTCAACTGGCCCACAGTATGAATAGATTCACTTGGCCCACAGTAAGGATAGATTCACTTGGCCCACAGTAAATATGGATTCACTTGGCCCACAGTAAGGATATATTCAATTGGCACACAGTAAGGATGGATTCACTTGGCCCACAGTAAAGATGGATTCAATTGGCCCACAGTACGGATGGATTCACTTGACCCACAGTAAGGATGGATTCAATTAGCCCACAGTAAGGATGGATTCACTTGGCCCACAGTACGGATGGATTCACTTGGCCCACAGTAAGGATGGATTCAATTGGCCCACAGTAACAATGGATTCAATTGGCACACAGTCACTTGGTCCACAGTAACAATGGATTCAATTGGCCCACAGTAAGAATGGATTCAATTAGCCTGCGGTAAGGATTTCAATTAGCCTATGGTAAGGATGGATTCGCTTGACCCACAGTAAGGATGGATTCACTTGGCCCACAGTAAGGATGGATTCAATTGGCCCAAGTAAGGATGGATTCACTTGGCCCACAGTAAGGATGGATTCACTTGGCCCATGGTAAGGATTCACTTGGCCCACAGTAAGGATGGATTCACTTGGTCCACAGTAAGAATGGATTCAATTGGCTCACAGTAAGAATGGATTCAATTAGCCTACGGTAAGGATGGATTCAATTAGCCTACGGTAAGGATGGATTTACTTGGCCCACAGTAAGGATAGATTCACTTGGCTCACTGTAAGGATGTATTAACTTGGCCCACAGTAAGATGGATTCAGTTGGCCCACAGTAAGGATGGATTTGCTTGGCCCACAGTAAGGATGGATTAAATTGGCCCACAGTAAGGATGGATTCAATTGGCCCACATTAAGGATGGATTCACTTGGCCCACATTAAGAATGGATTCACTGGGCCCACAGTCAGGATGGATTCAATTAGCCTATGGTAAGGATCGATTCACTTGGCCAACAGGTAAGGATGGATTTGTAAGGATGGATTCAATTGGCCCACAGTAAAGATGGATTCACTTGGCCCACAGTAATGATGGATTCACTTGGCCCACAGTAAGGATGGATTCAATTAGCCTACAGTAAGGATGGATTCACTTGGCCTACAGTAAGGATGGATTCACTTGGCCCACAGTAAGGATGGATTCACTTGGCCCGCAGTAAGGATGGATTCTCTTGGCCCACAGTAAGGATGGATTCTCTTGGCCCACAGTAAGGATGGATTCAATTGGCCTACAGTAAGGATGGATTCACTTGGCCCACAGTAAGGATGGATTCACTTGGCCCACAGTAAGGATGGATTCTCTTGGCCCACAGTAAGGATGGATTAAATTGGCCCACAGTAAGGATGGATTCAATTAGCCTACAGTAAGGATGGATTCACTTGGCCCACAGTAAGGATGGATTCACTTGGCCCACAGTAAGGATGGATTCACTTGGCCCACAGTAAGGATGGATTCTCTTGGCCCACAGTAAGGATGGATTCAATTAGCCTACGGTAAGGATGGATTCAATTGGCCCACAGTAAGAATGGATTAAATTGGCCCACAGTAAGGATGGATTCAATTGGCCCACATTAAGGATGGATTCACTGGGCCCACAGTAAGGATGGATTCAATTAGCCTATGGTAAGGATGGATTCACTTGGCCCACAGTAAGGATGGATTCGCTTGGCCCACAGTAAGGATGGATTCAATTGGCCCACAGTAAATATGGATTTACTTGGCCCACAGTAAGGATGGATTCACTTGGCCCACAGTAAGGATGGATTCAATTAGCCCACATTAAGGATGGATTCACTTGGCCCACAGTACGGATGGATTCACTTGGCCCACAGTAAGGATGGATTCAATTGGCCCACAGTAAGGATGGATTCACTTGGCCCACCATAAGGATGGATTCACTTGGCCCACAGTATGGATGGATTCAAAAGGTCCACAGTAAGAATGGATTCAATTGGCACACAGTAAGGATGGATTCACTTGGCCCACAATAAGGATGCATTTAATTGGCCCACAGTAAAGATGGATTTACTTGGTCCACAGTAAGGATGGATTCAATTGACCCACACTATGGATGGATTCACTTGCCCCACAGTAAGGATGGATTCAATTGGCCCACAGTAACGATGGATTCAATTAGCCTACGGTAAAGAAGGATTCACTTGGCCCACAGTAACGATAAGATTCACTTGGTCCATGGTAAGGATGTATTCACTTGGCCCACAGTAACAATAGATTCACTGGGCCCACGGTAAGGATGGATTCACTTGGCCCACAGTAACGATAGATTCAGTTGGTCCACGGTAAGGAAAGATTCACTTGACCCACGGTAAGGATGGATTCACTTGACCCACGGTAAGGATGGATTCACTTGACCCACTGTAAGGATTGATTCACTTGGCCCAAGTAAGGATGGATTCACTTGACCCACAGTAAGGATGGATTCACTTGGTCCACAGCAAGGATGGATTCAATTGGCTCATAGTAACAATGGATTCAATTGGCCCACAGTCACTTGGTCCACTGTAACAATGGATTCACTTGGCCCACAGTAAAGATGGATTCACTTGGCCCACAGTAAGGATGGATTCACTTGGCCCACAGTAAGGATAGATTCACTTTGCCCACAGTAAGGATGGATTCACTTGGCCCACAGTAAGAATGGATTCACTTGGTCCACAGTAAGGATGCATTCACTTGGCCCACAGTAACAATGGATTCAATTGGCCCACAGTCACTTGGCCCACAGTAACAATGGATTCAATTGGCCCACAGTAAAAATGGATTCAATTAGCCTACGGTAAGGATTTCAATTAGCCTATGGTAAGGATGGATTCGCTTGACCCACAGTCAGAATATATTCACTTGGCTCACAGAAAGGATGGATTCACTTGGCCCACAGTAAGGATGGATTCAATTGGCCTACAGTAAGAATGGATTCACTTGGCCCACAGTAAGGATGGATTCACTTGGCCCACAGTAAAGATGGATTCACTTGGCCCACAATAAGAATGGATTCAATTGGCCCACAGTAAAGATGGATTTACTTGGTCCACAGTAAGGATGGATTCAATTGACTCACAGTAAGGATGGATTCACTTGGCCCACAGTAACGATGGATTCAATTAGCCTACGGTAAAGAAGGATTCACTTGGCCCACCGTAAGGATAGATTCACTTGGTACATGGTAAGGATGGATTCACTTGGCCCACAGTAACGATAAGATTCACTTGGTCCATGGTAAGGATGGATTCACTTGGCCCACAGTAACGATAGATTCACTTGGCCCACGGTAAGGATGGATTAACTTGGCCCACACTCAACGATAGATTCACTTGGCCCACAGTAAGGATGGATTCACTTGGCCCACAGTAAGGATATATTCACTTGGCCCACAGTAAGGATGGATTCAATTGGCCCAAGTAAGGATGGATTCACTTGGCCCACAGTAAGATGGATTCACTTGGCCCACAGTAACGATAGATTCACTTGACCCACTGTAAGGATGGATTCACTTGGCCCACAGTAACGATAGATTCACTTGGCCCACGGTAAGGATGGATTCACTTGGCCCACAGTAACGATAGATTCAGTTAGTTCACGGTAAGGAAAGATTCACTTGGCCCACACTAAGGATGGATTCACTTGGCCCACAGTAAGGATGGATTCAATCAGCCTACGGTGTGGATGGATTTACTTGGCCCACAGTAACGATAGATTCAGTTAGTTCACGGTAAGGAAAGATTCACTTGGCCCACAGTAAGGATGGATTCAATCAGCCTACGGTGTGGATGGATTTACTTGGCCCACAGTAAGGATGGATTTACTTGGCCCACATTAAGGATATATTCACTTGGCCCAGAGTAAGGATGGATTCAATTGGCCCAAGTAAGGATGGATTCACTTGGCCCACAGTAAGGATGGATTCAATTGGCCCAAGTAAGGATGGATTCACTTGGCCCACGGTAAGGATGGATTCACCTGGCCCACAGTAAGATGGATTCACTTGGTCCGCAGTAAGGATGGATTCACTTGGTCCACAGTAAGGATGGATTCAATTGGCCCAAGTAAGGATGGATTCACTTGGCCCACAGTAAGGATGGATTCACTTGGTCCACAGTAAGGATATATTCAATTGGCTCACAGTAAGGATGCATCCACCATGCCCACAGTAACAATGGATTCAATTGGCTCACAGTAAGAATGGATTCAATTAGCCTACGGTAAGGATGGATTTACTTGGCCCACAATAAGGATAGATTCACTTGGCTCACTGTAAGGATGTATTAACTTGGCCCACAGTAAGGATGGATTCAATTGGCCCAAGTAAGGATGGATTCACTTGGCCCACAGTAAGGATGGATTCACTTGGTCCACAGTAAGGATATATTTAATTGGCTCACAGTAAGGATGCATCCACCCGGCCCACAGTAACAATGGATTCAATTGGCTCACAGTAAGAATGGATTCAATTAGCCTATGGTAAGAATGGATTCAATTAGCCTACGGTAAGGATGAATTTACTTGGCCCACAATAAGGATAGATTCACTTGGCTCACTGTAAGGATGTATTAACTTGGCCCACAGTAAGGATAGATTCACTTGGTTCACTGTAAGGATGTATTAACTTGGCCCACAGTAAGATGGATTCAGTTGGCCCACAGTAAGGATGGATTTGCTTGGCCCACAGTAAGGATGGATTAAATTGGCCCACAGTAAGGATGGATTCAATTGGCCCACATTAAGGATGGATTTACTTGGCCCACATTAAGGATGGATTCACTGGGCCCACAGTAAGGATGGATTCAATTAGCCTACGGTAAGGATGGATTCACTAGGCCAACAGTAAGGATGGATTTGCTTGGCCCACAGTAAGGATGGATTCAATTGGCCCACAGTAAAGATGGATTTACATGGCCCACAGTAAGGATGGATTCAATTGGCCCACAGTAAAGATGGATTTACTTGGCCCACAGTAAGGAAGGATTCAGTTGGCCCACAGTAAGGATGGATTCAATTAGCCCACAGTAAGGATGGATACACTTGACCCACAGTAAGGATGGATTCAATTGGCCCACAGTAAGGATGGATTCACTGGCCCACAGTAAGGATGAATTCACTTGACCCACAGTAAGGATGGATTCACTTGGCCCACAGTAAGGATGGATTAAATTGGCCCACATTAAGAATGGGTTCACTTGGCCCACAGTAAAGATGAATTCACTTGGCCCACAGTAAGGATGGATTCACTTGGCCCACAGTAATGATGGATTCACTTGGCCCACAGTAAGAATGGGTTCACTTGGCACACAGTAACGATGAATTCACTCGGCCTACAGTAATTAATTTGGACCATGGTAATGATGGATTCAATTCGCCCACAGTAAGGATGGATTCAATTGGCACACAGTAGGGATGGATTCAATTGGCCCACAGTAAGGATGGATTCAATTGGCCGACAGTAAGGATGGATTCAATTGGCCTATGAAAAGGATGGATTAGCTTGACCCATCGCACATCATCTGCATTCACTTCTTTGGCAAAATCTCAAAAACAGTTTTTACTTTCACTACAAGGTCACCCATAATATATTATAGTGTTACCCCTATTGAAACAGGCAATTTTGACTTTTGAGCCACTTTAATATGTGAACAGCAGTACTTGCCAATGTCGATCTCTACGTGTTTGTTTTTTGTTTGTTTGTTGGGGTTTAACGGCCTATCAACAGCTAAGGTCATTTAAGGCCGGGTCAATGGGTTTAGTACTAAATCCCATATATTACCTGTACAAGTACATGTACATGTACATGTTCAAGTACATGTACAAATGGGGGGAAAATCCCAAAATCAGAACTGAATATTTACAATAACAAAACTATATATTCAGCCCTGAAATCAGACTAATCCTGAATTGATGCCAGGTCCTCGCCACACCAGAATCACTTGGCCCCTCCCAAAAGCAGTAGTATCAGTAATAATCTTACTACTTTTATAATGGGCAATAACCCAATTCAACTCCCAGGTAACAAAAGAGCCAAAGATAAAAACGTACCGGAGGGCCGAACCAGACAAATCGTGATTCCTATAAGGAGGAACCCATACCGTTAATTTACGCCGTCTCATTCGCCCAACCACCACCCACCGATCTCTCTGTGAGGCATCAGGCAGGTACTTAACTAGCTTAACCCTTTCAACAGTACAGACCTCTATAGCGGTGTTTGCAAACAGTGTAGATCCGGATAAGCCGGCTCGTGATGAGCCGTCTCATCAAGATCTGCACTTTTTGCAAGTAATTTTCATATTTTTAAAGAGATTTTTTTTTTTTCATAAATGAAGTGTGAAAATAATTTTGTATCAATTGGATTGGTTGGAAAATTAACATATCAGAATCCATTCCGGTTATTTAGGGGTGAAAGGGTTAGGTCAGGCTCACCAACTGACCGTTTTCGGTTAATGGTGCATAGAACCAAATCCGAGTCGGCAAACATCATAGCCATTTTTTTTATTGCTGTAACTGTATATGCTCAGTTCCGCACTCAGTAGCAGGGGCACAACTTGTGATCTGGTACATACCACTGCTGATCTCTTGCCTTCTGGTAAAACGTTGGTGGACGCACTTGGAATCGCAGTATCAAAGAATCACTCTCACTGTTCAGGTAGCCTTCGGTAGCCAGGAGGTCAAGGCGGAAAAATCTGTTGTAACCCCAACACTCGCCCACCTCAAAGTCGGAGGCAAACTCACGTACGATGTTCTTACTGGTGTCTCGCGATGCTTGGTGCACCATTTCAACTCGGTATTCATACCTACAATGTTGCACGGACTAACTAATGAACAAAATCTATAGTAGGGCTGGGCTGGAGGCCAGGCAATACCAGATAAATGGCGCAATGTCTCCTGCAAGTCAGCCAATATCACAACACGATACAGCGATTCTCAGCCACAGTTGCAACCCTGCAAGATTATTTTTCTTGCATATAATTGGTACTTAAATGCATGTTTTAAAGGCACTGTGTCTCGGATGATATTTCAGATATCCAATAATATGTGTTTTTGCTTTATGGACTAAAAATGACCTACAAAATGATCATACATTTAATTTGATCTAATTGTAAAAAGTGAAAGTGAAAGGGTTTAATGTCCCAGCAACAGCTAAGGTCATATAGAGACGAGATCACAGTTTAAAGTCTCATCCGACAGACCAGTGTGATGGAAATACAGTCGAACTTCGATGGGTCGAACAGCCTGCGGGGTTAAGTTTTAGTTCGACCCATCCGTTGTTCGACCCATCGGGATGTTCTACTGTAACCATTTCAGATCTACGAGTTGGTCAGTGTACTAAGTGAAACAAGTCGTCATTACGACACGTTGTTTCATATAAATGCGCTTACATTTGCATTTACGGTTGATTGTCACAGTTGTTTATTAACAGAAACAGGCTTTAATAAAATAAAGAAAGCAGAAAACTCATGTGTGTTTTTATTTACATAGCCATTATACAGCAATAGAACTTCTGAACATGAGAACAACAGAAAATGATGACGAAATACAATTGGCGGACTTGATTGCCCCGTCCGATACGATCATGTGAAAGCATCTCTGATTTTGTACCTATTGGCATTTGCGTAATTTCATGACAAATATTTATCTAATCAAATATAAATCTTTGTGAGTGAATATGTATTTGCCATAAAATGATGAGCATGCTTGTAGGTATAAAATTACATCGCTCGTCATACACTGATAAATCAATAGATGCATACCCAGTCGCCCCATCACTACTTCGGACCCGTAACCAAATTCACTGCATATCATAATTTACTATCACATGGAACCCAGTCCCATAAATTACCACTTTAATTAACTAACAACTTCGCCGACATTGGTCAATGCATAATTACCACGTATGCTGGTCACGATTGCCGTTATTGTATACGCTCAAATGACCACTTGAGATTTGTTTGACAACCGGTTAACAATAGGTGTGAAAGTCAATCAACTAGTCTGGAGACAATCGTCTGACATGTTCGAGTTTTTGTGGTGTTTATAGTGGATTTTATACACGACCGGGAACCGTGACAGCGATTCGAGGCATTGAGGGTTGTTCGACTTTCACAAGTTCGACCTATACCGGGTAGTTTTAACGTATTTATATAGGAATTCTGCCGGGACCTAAAGGCTAGTTCGAGGCAAGCATGGCTGACGAGTTTACCAGGGTTCGACCCATCGAAGTTCGACTGTACTATGAAAGAATTGTTTTATGCCCTAGCCGAGGTTTGAACCCACAACCTCCGGATTGGAAGCCAGGTGTTCTAACTAATTGTAGGTCAAGGTCACACAAAAGTGACAGTGAATGGGTTTAACGTCCCAGCAACAGGTAAGGTCAAGACTCATCTGACAGACCAGTGGGATGGAAATACAATGCAAGTATTTTTCACGCCTAGAGTGAGGATTTAACTCGCAACCTCCGGTATTGAAGTCTAATGCCATATCCCTACGCCATGACTCATTCCTCAAGGTCACACAAAGGTGATTTGAATCACAGTGGGTTGTGGTGCACATCTCTGACTCGAGATAGTGTGCATGTATAATAATACTTGCAGAGATATAACAAACAACAACAAACTTTAACTAAATTTTGTAAAACTTTAACACAAATTTCTAAGTAATTTGACCTTAACAAGGGGCAAGCGGGTCCCATGGGTGGGGGCATGGTGGGCAAATGAAAATATAGATGGTGATAAAACAGGAATATGAAGTTTCAAGTCAATCGGACATAGGGTAGCAGAAATAATAGGTAATCAAAAACTTTAACGCAAAGTTTTGCACGTGGGCCGAATGGGTGGGCTATGGAATGAAAATATAGATCAAGTAAACAAGTACATGCATATGAAGTTTCAAGTCAATCGGGCTGCAGAGACAATAGGTACCCAAAAACTATAACAACAAGAAAACATGGCCTGTCGGCATACGAATGGCAGATTTGAGAAACTGTGGCAAAAGTATTCATAAGCACAGTTGTGAAGATCAAAAGGTCATATTAAGGACAGCATGGATATGTGGCATTTGTCCACAAGTATGGTGTATTGAAATATTAAAGTAATCCATCAAGCGATATAGAAGTTAAGACATAATTGAGAAACTCCAGCGAACTTCTTAATGTGTGAAAATGTTCAAAGTTGTGAAGGTCAAAATGTCAAGGTCATATTAATAGTAGCATGGACGTGTGGCATTTGTGCACACGTATGATGTATTGAAATATTAAAGTAATCCATCAAGAGATCCGGCGAACTTCTTAATGTGCCGGACACACGGACAGACGGACGGATGGACGGACTCACAGTCGAAACACTATATGCCTCCGGCTCTACCGAGACCCGGGTCATAAAAATTGGACAGAGGTATGCTTTGATACGTCACGTTTTTCAAACAGGCATACAAAAATAGTACAAATATGCCATATTGTAGGTTTCTGTCCTTTGCAGACACATCTTTTTTCCAAAACGACAACACAGTCTAACAATTTCAGAGATGTTTCTGGGCCACTGAAGCTTCTAATGACATTTTAGTCATGATGATGTCAACGTCAAAACATCTTCATTTAGTTCATTTGACAAAGTTAGCGCATAATACGAACGGTGATGTAGTCAGCCAATCCAATTTGCTACATGTGTTATGGCCATGTGTCACACCACTTTTATAAAATGTTTTTTTCTTTCTTTCTTTATATACAGCTTTATATATAGCGGGGATTTTTTGGATGCTGTGAGTCAGTAGCCAGTTAGTAGATAAACGGCAACAAAAGTGTGATAGAAGGTATAACAACAGATGAAAGGTTAACAAGCGTTGTCAGAAGACAACGAAGCTCGCCTGTTGGCAGCCTTCATTCGAACTTGGCACAGTTGTATAAAAAACATGAATATTATATAACTTGACCTTGGGTTAAGGGGTGTGCGGTGGATTTGTTATCAGATGAATGCATGTATGAAATATGAAGGCGCTTCCTGTAAAGAAACAGAAATTATATGAAATTTACCCCTAAGTTTATGAAGTGTGTGACCTTGACCTTGGGGCAATGAGTGGGGGCTGGGTTGTGGAGTTGTTACAACATGATAGAGGGTCATCAGATGAATGCATGATTGAAATATAAAGGTGTTCCAAGAAAAGAAACAGAAGTAATAAGAAATTTACCCCAACGAAGTAAAGTGAGAACACACAAATCAGACAACTGTATGTATGAAATATCAAGACGTTCCCTCTAAAGAAACAGAAGAGAAGTTCCCTGTAAAGAAACAGAAGTTTGCACCAACATTAAGTTTATGAACGCATTATATTTGTGACCTTGACCTTGAGGGGGGGGGGGGGGGTTCTGGGCAGTTGTGGGTCATGGATTTGCTACAGCATGATAGAGGTCATCAAATTAATGTATTTATAAAATAGCAAGGTGTGCCATGAAAAGAAACAGAAGTTATACAAAATTTAACCCAACGTTAAGATTATGAACGCACTAAGTCGGTGAGTTTCTACAGCATGATAGCTATTCACATGAGGAAAGCATGTATGAATGTGCTAGTTTGTGACCTTGACCTTGGGGAAAGGGGTGGGGGTGGGTCTTGGATTTGCTATAGCATTTGAATGCATGTATGAACTATCAAAGCATTCCCTGTAAAGAAACAGAAGTTACACAACATTTACCGCAACATTAAGTTTATGAACATGCTAAGTTTGTGACCTTGACCTTGGGGTAAGGGGTGGGCGGTGGATCATGGATTTGCTATAGGTTCTGGGCTGGGTTGTGGGTCATTTATGAACGCATTATATTTGTGACCTTGACCTTGAGGGGGGGGGGGGGGTTCTGGGCAGTTGTGGGTCATGGATTTGCTACAGCATGATAGAGGTCATCAAATGAATATATTTATAAAATAGCAAGGTGTGCCATGAAAAGAAACAGAAGTTATACAAAATTTAACCCAACGTTAAGTTTATGAACGCACTAAGTTGGTGATTTTCTACAGCATGATAGCTATTCACATGAGGAAAGCATATATGAATGTGCTAAGGTTATGACCTTGATCTTGGAGAAAGGGGTGGGGTGGGTCATGGATTTGCTACAGCATAATAGAGGATCATCAGATGAATGCATGTATGAAATATCAAAGCAATATGAAGACGTTCCCTGTAAATAAACAGAAGTTACACAACATTTACCGCAACGTTAAGTTTACGAACATGCTAAGTTTGTGACGTTGACCTTGGGGTAAGGGTTGGATGGTGGGTCGTGGATTTGCAACAGCATGATAGAGGGTCATCTGAGGAATGCATGTATGAAATATCAAGGCGTTCCATGAAAGGAAACAGATGTTATAAGACATTTGCCCCAACGTTAAGTTTATGAATGTGCTAAGTTTGTGACCTTGACCTTGGGGTAAGGGGTGGGCAGTGGGTCATGGATTTGCTATAGCATTATATAGTATCATCAGATGAATGCATGTATGAAATATGAAGCTGTTCCCTGTAAATGAAGAGAAGTTACACAACATTTACCGCAACATTAAGTTTATGAACATGCTAAGTTTGTGACCTTGACCTTGGGGTGAGAGTTGGATGGTGGGTCATGGATGATACAGCATGATAGAGGGTCATCTGAGGAATGCATGTATGAAATAACAAGGTGTTCCATGAAAGGAAACAGAAGTTATAAGACATTTGCCCCAACGTTAAGTTTGTGGACGCCGATGACGCTGACGACGCCAGGGGTATACCATAAGCTCTTCTGCACTTCGTGCAGGCGAGCTAAACATAGATCAAAACTAGATTGGTCAATAAGGGTGGCTTACGGAATACCCCCCGCGTGGGCCCAGGTACCCCTAAATATGTAAAAAAAAATCCAAGTGTGTGGGCTTGTAACCTTGACTCTGGGCTTAGCGGGGGCAGCACGAACGTGAATTTGTCACAGGGTGGTAGAGGTCCATTGCAGCAATGCGTGTGTGAAATGTGAAGCAGATCCGAGCAAGGAAATAGAAGTTATAACCGATTTCTCTGATGTTAAGTTTTGTAAAGAGACTAAGTATGTGACCTTGACCTCGAGATCAGCGGGGATTTGTTACAGCATAATAGTAGAGCCTTAGAGGAATGCATGCATGAAATATTAAGAATTTTCGATGAAAGAAATAGAAGTTATAACATATTTCTCTGATGTTAAGTTTTGTAAAGAGACTAAGTATGTGACCTTGCCCTTGGGATCAGCGGGGGTTGGACTGTCGTAGATTTGTCACAGCATGATAGTACAACCTTAGAGGAATGCACGAGTGAAATATTAAGAATTTTCAATGAAGGAAATAGAAGTTATAAGTTATTTCTCTGATGTCAAGTTTTGTAAAGAGACGAAGCATTTGACCTTGACTAAGTATGTGACTTTGACCTTGGGATCAGCGGGGGTTGGACTGTCGTAGATTTGTCACAGCATGACAGTACAACCTTAGAGGAATGCATGAGTGAAATATTAAGAATTTTCAATGAAGGAAATAGAAGTTATAAGTTATTTCTCTGATGTTAAGTTTTGTAAAGAGACGAAGCATTTGACCTTGACCTTGGGATCAGCGGGGGTTGGACGGTCGTGGAGTTGGCACATCATGGTAGTAGACTTCCAGGAATGCATGTGTGAAATATTAAGCATTTTAGATGAAGGAAATAGAAGTTATAACAATATTTCTCTGATGTTAAGTTTTGTAAAGAGACTAAGTATTTGACCTTGAGCTTGGGATCAGCGGGGGTTGGACGGTCGTGGATTTATTTGGCACAGCATGGTAGTAGAGCCTTACAGGAATGCATGTGTGAAATATTAAGCATTTTAGATGAAGGAAATAGAAGTTATAACAATATTTCTCTGATGTTAAGTTTTGTAAAGAGACTAAGTATTTGACCTTGACCTTGGGATCAGCGGGGTTTGGACGGTCGTGGATTTGGCACAGCCTTACAGGAATGCATGTGTGAAATATTAAGCACTTTAAATGAAGGAAATAGAAGTTATAACAATATTTCTCTGATGTTAAGTTTAGTGACAGACGGACGCACGGGCACACGGACGGACAGACTTGACAACCTGACTCCAGTATACCCCCCCGCAACTCGTTAACTACCTTCAGACTGCAACCGTTAAGGAAAGCTTTGACCCAGTTTAGTGTATGGTCTCGGACACCGTGACAGTGGAGTTTATACAGTAATTTTTCATGGTTTACTTTGTCAAAGGCTTTACTGAAGTCTAGTAGGACTACGTCAGTCTGATTGCCAGAACTAGCATTCCTAGTTAGGTTTTCAAAACTTTTTGACATAACAAATGTGTTTCCACAACCATGTGAACATCACAAAGGTCAAGGTCATGTTAATGATGGCACGAGTCTGTTCCAAATGCTTACACACATCAAATGTCCAAATAGTGAAGCAGTTCATTAAGTAATGTTAATGTTACACAACAAGAAACTTGTACAAACTATTTCCGCGAAAATGTGAAGGTACAAAAGGTCAAGGTCACGTTAATGGGGACATTAGTATGCTCCAAATGCTCACATGTATAAAGTGTCCAAATATTGAAGCAATCTGTGAAGTAATATTAAAGTTATATCATGATGAAAATGCTTGTACAAACTTTTTGACGCAAAAAAAATGGCTAAGTGTTACGGTAAAACAGGTCGAGGTCATGAGTGTGTTCCAAATGCTCACATGTATCAAGTATCCAAATATTGAAGCGATCCTACAAGTAATATTAAAGTAATATTGGGATCAGCGGAATCAGAAATATTGGTATCACAATCATGAAGACGAAGTGTGTACAAACTTTTTGAAGCAAAAAAAATGAAAAAAGTTCCTAAACAATATACTAACATCTTGGTGCAAAGTCAATTTTAATAATTCATGTGCTAACATATCACATGAAATTTTGTGGCATAACTCAAACATAAAAAATGAAAGAAATATAACTATATTCTATAAAGAATGGTATGATAAAGGTATTATGTATTTAAAACACATATATGATTTTAGAACAAAAGACTTTTATAGCTTCGACGATATGAAAAATATATATAACATAAATACTGGAGATTTTTTGAAATATTACAAATTATTAAGTAAAATTAAAACCGAATGGAAAATAGAAATGAAAACCGAGCCATTGACTAATGAAACGCCCAAATATGCAATCAATTTATGTTTGTCATCGAAGCATATAAATAAAATAGTATATAATATACAGATTAGAAAATCAAGATTAGCACAACAAAAACATATAATCAAATGGGAAAACGAACAAAATAAACAAGATATAGAATGAAAATACATTTTTTCACTGTCATATAAAAGCACAATAAGTACAAAACTTAGAGCATTTCAGTACAAATATTTGATGAGACTAATTCCAAACAATGCCTTTCTATTCAAATATGCAAATTAAAACCATCTAACTTATGTGAATTCTGTCATATGAATGTGGATTCTAATAAGCATATGTTTTGGGAATGCAACGTCATACAACCTTTTTGGTCGGATATCAACCTGCTATTGCAAACAAGTAGGTTAGACTACAACAGTAATTTAACATATGAAAACATATCATTTTGTAACGTGAGGGTTGACTGCAAAAATAAAACAATGCTTATCAGCTTTTTAATTCTTCTAGCAAAATATTTTATTTTTAAGTGCAAATATGATGAAACGCAACCATCGATAGGCCATTTTAAAATATATCTGAAGCAAACAATAATAATAGAAGAGACTATTGCCACTATCAAGAATAAACTAGATATTTTCCATTCAAAATGGAGTGACTTTATGGAAATTAATACGTAAACATTCACCTGCAATGTGTATCGATATACCTATATCAGCACAAAACATGTAATAAACGTCCATTCCTATATTTTATTTTTGTTATAACATTTTGATAACCTTTTTTTCCACGTATTTTTTATTTTATTTTTTCATAAAAATACACGACCTATAACAGTCTCATTGCCCAAACGCCCTATAAAAACCCTATTATTTATTTAAAAAACTCAATGTTACATGTAGACAAGCATCAATACGTTATTATTCAGACTGTTCATTGAAATGTAGCCATGCGTATGAACTGACATATATATGTACTTTGTTCATTGAACTGTTTGTATATCTTGTGTTTGTACATGTACATGTAGCAAAGAGAATAAAAAAACATTTAATAAAAAATGGCCAAGTGTTTCAGCAAAAATGTGAAAATAAAAAAAATGAAGGAAATGTTAATGGCGGCAAGATTGTGTTCCAAATGCTCACATGTATCAAGTGTTCAAATATTGAAGCAATCCGTCAAGTAGTATAAAGTTATACCATGTTGTGAAGCTAGTAAAAACTTTTTGACATTTCCGAAGTCGACGACGACGCGGACGACGGAAAAAGTGGCGACTATAGACTTCTGCTAAAGCAGGTGGACTAAATATCGGTGAAGCGGTTCACAAGTTATTGAACAAGAGAGCCATGATGGCCCTAATTCGCTCACCTGACTCCATGAACACCAGAGGGGAATGCGACATTGAGTTCATGTGTTTTAAAAAAATTGTGCTATTTTTAGATGGCGGTCATCTTGGATTAAGCGATGACTCTCATTTTACCAAATCTGAAAATGCTTCACCCAAGGATCTTAACTTAATATGAAGTTTGGCCAGCATCGGCCATGTGGTTCCTGAGAAAAAGACATTCAAAATCTCGAATAATTTTAACACCTTTGAAAGAGCATTCTACGTCGATCATTCCTACCAAGTTTCGTCGAAATCTGGTTGGCGTTCATGAGAAAAATATTGTTTAAGAATTTGTGCTATAGACGGCGGCCATCTTGGATTAGTGACGACCTCCGTTTCAACAAATCTGAACAGGCTTCACCCATGGACCATAACTGAAGTTTGACCACCATGGGCCAAGTGGTTCGTGTGAAGAAGAATTTTGAAATCTCTAATAAAAGAACGACCTTTTGACCTTTCGGTGGCCATATTGGATGACATGACCATCCAATTTCGACGAAAAATGTACCAAAGCGATCGCCTCTTTGATACTTTCGATTTGATATAGACATGACCATATTCGGTCAAGAATAAAATTGGACCCCAAATTGACCCCAAGGCCCACGCCCATTTTTAACCCCGGGGTCACCATTTTAACAACTTTGAAAGAGCATTGTACATCGATCATTCCTACCAAGTTTCATCGAAATCCGGCTGGCGGTTCATGAGAAGAAGATTTTTTAAGAATTTGTGCTATTTTTAGACGGCGGCCATCTTGGATTAGCGATGACCTCCATTTTAACAAATCTGAAAAAGCTTCACCCATGGACCATAACTCTGAAGTTTGGCCACCATGGGCCTAGTGGTTCGTGTGAAGAAGAATTTTGAAATCTCTAATAAAAAAACGACCTTTTGACCTTTCGGTGGCCATCTTGGATGACATGACCATCCAATTTCGACAAAAAATGTACCAGAGCGATCGCCTCTTTGATACTTTCGATTCGATATAGACATGACCATATTCGGTCAAAAATAAAATTTGACACCAATTTGACCCCATGGGCCATGCCCATTTTTGACCCCGGGGTCACCATTTTAACAACTTTGAAAGAGCATTGTACATCGATCATTTCTACCAAGTTTCATCGAAATCCGGCTGGCGGTGCATGAGAAGAAGATTTTTTAAGAATTTGTGCTATTTTTTGACGGCGACCATCTTGGATTAGCGACGACCTCCATTTTAACAAATCTGAAAAGGCTTCACCCATGGACCATAACTGTGAAGTTTGGCCACCATGGGCCAAGTAGTTTGTGTGAAGAAGAATTTTGAAATCTCTAATAAAAGAACAACTTTTTGACCTTTTGGCGGCCATCTTGGATGACATAACCATCCGGTTTTTAACAAAACATGCACCAGAGTGATCGCCTCGTTGATATCTTCGATTTAATATATGATATGACCATATTCAGCCAAAAATAAAATTTGACCCCAATTTGACCCCACGGGCCACACCCATTTTTGACCCCGGGGTCACCATTTTAACAACTTTGAAAGAGCATTGTACATCGATCATTCCTACTAAGTTTTGTCGAAATCCGGTTGGCGGTTCTTGAGAAGAAGATTTTTGAAGAATTTGTGCTATTTTTAGATAGCGGCCATCTTGGATTACGTAATGACGTCATTTTAACAATTTTGTAATCCCCCTAACTAAGGACCATGACCATGAAGTTTGGTGACTATAGGCCTAATGGTTACTGAGGAGAAGACGTTTGAAAATGTTCACGGACGACGACGGACGACGGATGACGGACGACGACGGACACATTGCGGTAACAATAGCTCACATGAGCTTCGCTCAGGTGAGCTAATAAAAAACAAGAGGGCCATGATGGCCCTAATTCGCTCACCTGACTTCATGAACACCAGAGGAGAATGTGACATTGAGTTCATGTGTTTTCAAAAATTGTGCTATTTTTAGATGGCGGTCATCTTGGATTAAGCGATGACTCATTTTACAAAATCTGAAAATGCTTCACCCAGCATCGGCCATGTGGTTCCTGAGAAAAAGACGTTAAAAATCTTGAATAAATGGACCTTTTGGTGGCCATCATGGATGACATAATCATCCGATTCCGACAAATATTGCACCAGAGTGATCGCCTCATTGATACCTTCAATTTGATATATGACATGACCATATTTAGTTTAAAATAAAATTTGACCCCAATTTGACCCCACGGGCCACGCCCATTTTTGACCCCGGGGTCACCATTTTAACAAATTTCAAAGAGCAATGTACATCGATCATTCCTACCAAGTTTCGTCGAAATCTGGCTAGCGGTTCATGAGAAGAAGATTTTTTTAAGAATTTATGCTATTTTTAGACGGCGGCCATCTTGGATTAGCGATGACCTCCATTTTAACAAATCTGAAAAGGCTTCACCCATGGACCATAACTTTTAAGTTTGGCTACCATGGGCCAAGCGGTTCATGTGAAGAAGAATTTTGAAATCTCTAATAAAAGAACGACCTTTTGACATTTCGGCGGCCATCTTGGATGACATAACAATCCGATTTGGACAAAAAATGTACCAGAGTGATCGCCTCATTGATACCTTCGATTTGATATATAACATGACCATATTCGGTCAAAAATTAAATTTGACCCCACGGGCCACGCCCATTTTTGACCATGGGGTCACCATTTTAACAACTTTGAAAGAGCATTGTACATCGATCATTCCTACCAAGTTTCGTCGAAATCCAGCTAGCGGTTCATGAGAAGAAGATTTTTTAAGAATTTATGCTATTTTTAGACGGCGGCCATCTTGGATTAGCGATGACCTCCATTTTAACAAATCTGAAAAGGCTTCACACATGGACCATAACTTTTAAGTTTGGCTACCATGGGCCAAGCGGTTCATGTGAAGAAGAATTTTGAAATCTCTAATAAAAGAACAACCTTTTGACCTTTCGGCGGCCATCTTGGATGACATAACAATCCGATTTCGACAGAAAATGCACCAGAGTGCTCGCCTCATTGATACCTTCAATTTGATATATGACATGACCATATTCGGTGAAAAATAAAGTTTGACCCCAATTTGACCCCACGGGCCACGCCCATTTTTGACCCCGGGGTCACCATTTTAACAACTTTGAAAGAGCAATGTACATCGATCATTCCTACCAAGTTTTGTCGAAATCCGGTTGGCGGTTCTTGGGAAGAAGATTTTTTAAGAATTTGTGCTATTTTTAGACGGCGGCCATCTTGGATTACGTAATGACGTCATTTTAACAATTTTGTAATCCCCCTACCTAAGGACCATGACCATGAAGTTTGGTGACCATAGGCCCAATGGTTTCCGAGGAGAACACGTTTGAAAATGTTCACGGACGACGACGACGACGGACGACGACGGACACATTGCGGTAACAATAGCTCACATGAGCTTCGCTCAGGTGAGCTAAAAACGTATTTGCACCAAGGTGAACATAAGTTTCCATGACCTCGACCTTGGGTGGTCTGACATGGGCTAATGCTATATCACCTCTTGCCTATCGGCTAACGCTATATCCATTCTTGCCTATCAGCTAACGCTATATCATCTGTTGCCTATCGGCGTGTCATTGATGAAGAAACTCTTACAAATTTTGATACAAAAATTGCTAAGTGTTTTAGCGACCTCATGAAGGTCAGAAACGTCAAGGTCGTGTCAATGCTTGCATGAGTGTGTTTCATATGTCCACATATCAACTGTGCAAATATTAGTAATCCATCTAGTAATATTGATGGTACGGCATGATGGAGAAACTATAACAATCAATTGACGAAAATGACCATGTACGGAGGGACCTAGATAGCAAAGCAATATGCCCACTTGCTATTGCATAGCCTGATGGGGGGCATCTTTTTTTACTAGTTTATACATTAATAAATTCTCAATTTTTTTTGTTAATTCCTGTATTAATGGTGAAGTGCTGCCGAGAGCTGGATGCGAGCTGGGAGTGATCTTACTTTGATGTTTCTGGCAGGCCGGCAGACAGCTCCAGGAACACAGAGAGGTAATTGCCTCGTACAACACCATTACCATCCTGTAAGGCAAACAGCATGTCTTAAGTCATATTGAGGCCGGCAGCTCACAAAAAGTCAACAGCTGTCATTTTAAGCCGGGTCGAATCCCACCTGTACCCCCCCACGGATCACGCCCATTTTTGATAGCGGGGTCATCCTTTTAACAAATCTGAAAGAGCATTTTGTCAAAATCGATCTGGCTTTTCGTGAGAAGAAAAAGAAAGAGAAAGGGTTTAGTGTCCCAGCAAACAGCTAAGGTCATATAGAGACGGTTTTCTTTTAATTTATTAATTTAATGGTGTTTAACGAATGGTCACTTTATGCCGGAACTTTGGTTTTAAAGTCTCATCCTAATGATAAGTGGGATGGAAACTATATAAAATATTTGTTTAGCCGAGTGTGGGGATTGAACTCACAACCTCTGGTATTGAAGTCTAATGCTGTACCCCTAGACCACAGCCCATCCATGGTTGATGAGAAGAATTTTTAAGAATTTAGGATCAAAGAATTTAGCCAGTCGGGCCAGTGACTTTTCAATTTTCACTGGCCCGAACCAATTTTCACTGGCCCGAACTTTTAAAATGGAATATAATCGAAATAGAAATAGCACAATATTTTCCGGTCTTTTTGACTGAAATGGAACATCCCTACCTATGTTGTGCCTTTTTTTTAACTAAAAGATAATCTATCTATCCTGCGTTCGCGCCCCTTGCTGGTAAAAATGCATGTCGTTTGTTTCAGTGGAGATAGTCTGAGAAGTAAAACGAGATTGGTGACAAAAGAGGATATAAGCTGTCCCTACCTGGAATAAAAATATTCATACTATCCGCAAACAAACGGTTGTATGTAAATATAAACTACATGTAGTAAATAACAAGAAACGAGGCAAAGCCACGAAGGCCAGGTTTTTTCCAAGCATGGACACTTGGATAACATAATTATACCCACTTTTTGTAGACTAGATGGCCGTGGCCTGCATGTCGCGCCTTGGGGCGAGGCATGGACACTAAACAAGAGGGCCATGATGGCCCTAATTCGCTCACCTGACTCCATGAACACCAGAGAATGTGACATTGAGTTCATGTGTTTTAAAAAAATTGTGCTATTTTTAGATGGCGGTCATCTTGGATTAAGCGATGACTCATTTTACCAAATCTGAAAATGCTTCACCCAAGGATCTTAACTTACTATGAAGTTTGGCCAGCATCGGCCATGTGGTTCCTGAGAAAAAGACGTTCAAAATCTCGAATAAATGGACCTTTTGGAGGCCATCATGGATGACATAATCATCCGATTTTGACAAATATTGCACCAGAGCAATCGCCTCATCAATACCTTCAATTTCATATATGACATGACCATATTTGGTCAAAAATAAAATTTGACCCCACGGGCCACGCCAATTTTTGACCCTGGGGTCACCATTTTAACACCTTTGAAAGAGCATTCTACGTCGATCATTCCTACCAAGTTTCGTCGAAATCTGGTTGGCGGTTCATGAGAAAAATATTTTTTAAGAATTTGTGCCATAGACAGCGGCCATCTTGGATTAGCGACGACCTCCGTTTTAACAAATCTGAATAGGCTTCACCCATGGACCATAACTGAAGTTTGACCACCATGGGCCAAGTGGTTCGTGTGAAGAAGAATTTTGAAATCTCTAATAAAAGAACGACCTTTTGACCTTTTGGTGGCCATCTTGGATGACATGACAATCCAATTTCGACAAAATATGTACCAGAGCGATCGCCTCTTTGATACTTTCGATTTGATATAGACATGACCATATTCGGTCAAAAATAAAATTTGACCCCAATTTGACCCCATGGGCCACGCCCATTCTTGACCCCGGGGTCACCATTTTAACAACTTTGTAAGAGCATTGTACATCGATCATTCCTACCAAGTTTCATCGAAATCCGGCTGGCGGTTCATGAGAAGAAGATTTTTTAAGAATTTGTGCTATTTTTAGACGGCGGCCATCTTGGCTTCACCCATGGACCATAACTGTGAAGTTTGGCCACCATGGGCCAAGTAGTTCGTGTGAAGAAGAATTTTGAAATCTCTAATAAAAGAACAACTTTTTGACCTTTTGGCGGCCATCTTGGATGACATAACCATCCGATTTCGACAAAAAATGCACCAGAGTGATCGCCTCGTTGATACCTTCGATTTGGTATATGATATGACCATATTCAGACAAAAATAAAATTTGACCCCAATTTGACCCCACAGGCCACACCCATTTTTGACCCTGGGGTCACCATTTTAACAATTTTGAAAGAGCATTGTACATTGATCATTCCTACCCAGTTTTGTCGAAGTCCGGTTGGCGGTTCTTGAGAAGAAGATTTTTGAAGAATTTGTGCTATTTTTAGATGGCGGCCATCTTGGATTACGTAATGACGTCATTTTAACAATTTTATAATCCCCCTACCTAAGGACCATGACCATGAAGTTTGGTGACCATAGGCCCAATGAAAACCGAGGAGAAGACGTTTGAAAATGTTCACGGACGACGACGACGACGGACGACGACGGACGACAACGGACACATTGCGGTAACAATAGCTTACATGAGCTTCGCTCAGGTGAGCTAAAAAATAGATATAGTAGATGGAAAAACTTTAACAAAAAAACTTTAACCGGACACACGGACGGACTGACGGACAGACGTATGCGAAAATGCCGATGATATCGCGCTTTCCGCAAGCGGGTGCGACAATGATGATAAACACCCATGTGAAGTATCAAGGTAATGGGTGAAGCAGTTGCAGAGATATAGTACACGAAAAAACTTTAACAAATAAATTCAAAGTAATTTGATCTTGACATTGCGCACAGGGGCCGCACGGTTGGGGAGGGGGTTAGAATGAAAATATGGACGATGATAAACACCCATGTGAAGTTTCAAGGTAATGGGCGAAGCAGTTGCAGAGATATAGTATAACGAAAAAGTTTTAACCAACAAATTTAACCAGACGTACGTTAAAAAGTTAACATTGAAAATGGCTAAGTCAATTACGTAGAAATAATAGGTGAAGGTAAAAAAATGGTCACGTGTTGGATAGTTGTATGTGGTAGGCACTCCTTGGTTATGAAGCTGTGAAAGTTTGGTGGTCCTAGGTGGTACAGTACCAAAGAAATGGACTTAAACACGAAAACTTAACATTGTAAACGCGAAAACTTAACATTGAAAATGGCTAAGTCGACTGCGCGGAAAAAATGGGTCAAGTTAAAAAAAAAGTAACATGTTGGATAGTGATATGTGGTGGGCATCCCTTGATTATGAAGCTGTGAAAATTTGGTGGTCCTAGGTGGTACAGTACCAAAGAAATGGACTTAAACACGAAAACTTAACATTGAAAACGCGAAAACTTAACATTGAAAATGGCTAAGTCGACTGCGCAGAAAAAATGGGTCAAGTTAAAAAAAAAAAGTAACATGTTGGATAGTGATATGTGGTGGGCACCCCTTGATTATGAAGCTGTGAAAGTTTGGTGGTCGTAGGTGGTACAGTACCAAAGAAATGGACTCAAACACGAAAACTTAACATTGATTGTGGACGCCGCCCGCCTGCCCGCCCGCCCCCCCCCCCCGCCCGCCGCCCGCCGCCCGCGCCCGGCTTTCGCCAATCCAATAGCCTGGATTTTTTTTTAAAAAACCTGGCTAAAAATGCTAATAGAGTGGGTCACCAGGGGTGGTGGGTATGCAATGTTACAAAGAATTAAGAGATTTTCTGGAGTAGGCCCTTATAGTCCAATAAATTGTCTCTCTAAAATATCTACAGGTACAGTCAATTTAGCAATCAAAATGCAACATGAATAAACAAAAACTCTGATGCAACTGTTTCAAGAGGGATCTTAAATCACGTTCGCCCTTTGAAAAGGTGTTTATCAATTTAAATGGTGCGACGTGATGAAATTATACAAAAAGTAATCTTGTTTTCAAAATATAGTCGGGCTTGTTATTTGGTGATTTATACTGGCCCAGTGTTCATTCCAGGAATTGTTAAAGTGGGGCCTGTCTGCCCACATATAAGTATTGGCCATTGTAAATTACCATAAAAAAACCTGATCAAACTAACCATCACAGTTTCACAAAATTCAGTGCTAAGTCATTCCCAAATCAGCTAACATCAGTGATAGTGATGACACAATGTAATTATTTTGTACAACTACCGGTTCTGTCGACTACTGGTTATTCAACAATGCAATTTATATTTATTGTTAGAAAATTAAGTGTTCAAGAAACCGCTTTTTAAGAAACTTGTAACTACACAAATAACTCATGGAAAGTGTCTAGAATACAACTAATAGTCACAACATCACTGAAAATATACCAAAAGCGTCAGCAACGCTCACTTCTGGTTTGAAAATATTGTTTTATGTTTCAGTTGGTGATGCTTAAATTTCTCTTATCCAAGATGTCAGATCAATGAATAATGTTTCATTAAATCATAAAATGGCAAATTTTAATTTCCATAGTTTTTGCCTCTCAACCCAACAATGTATGATCTTTGAGTGAGTTAGAATGTTGCTTATCAGCTGAACTCATTTTCACTATGCGCATAAAAGGGCACACAATCTATTGGCGATGTTGATGTTAGTATAATCAAGTGCTCAGCAGCATGCCTCAGCCAATACAAACGCTTGTTACATCAAATTCTGAACAAAACCAGCCAATTAAAGCAGAAGTTATTGGACATATTTGACTGTCTGTGATCGGCCAACTCGGACAAATTATGAACGCAATGAGAATTCACATTTTTTCAAGATATTTGCGTCTTGGAGCAATTTAATGCGCCAATGGCTCAGCCGAACACTGCTGGTCCGAAGGTGCGATTTTTACACAAGCCAGTCGGGCTTGTGTTTCGCAGATTTTTACTGGCCCAACAGAATTTTCACTGGCCCCGGGCCACCGAACCAAGGCTAATTTTGAAGACTGGTTTTAGACGATGGCCATCTTGGGTTATGCGACAACATCCATTTTAACAATTCTGAAAATGCTTCACGCATGGACCATAAATGGGGGGAAAATCCCAAAATCAGAACTGAATATTTACAATAACAAAACTATATATTCAGCCCTGAAATCAGAATAATCCTGATCTGATGCCAGGTCCTCGCCACACCAGAATCACTTGGCCCCTCCCAAAAGCAGTAGGATCAGTAATAATCTTGCTACTTTTATAATGGGCAATAACCCAATTCAACTCCCAGGTAACTAAAGAGCCAAATATAACAAGAGCTGTAGGAGAACAGCATAGCTCGACTACGAGGGTTGTCGATGTACACATAGCTTGACAAAGAAGGTGGCTGCGGCCTGCATAAAAACCTTAACCAAGGTTGACTAAAAACATTAACCAAGGGAAATTAAGTAAGTAATTCAAGGTTAAATGTAGGTCAATGTCAGATATAGGTCAGGGGTTATCGATGTACATCACTAGGAGATAAAGTTTTCCAAGTATGGTTGCTGTAGGCCCAGGAGTATTGCATATACAAGCTTGAGTAAAAACCAAAAACCGTAACCAAGGGGAGATAACTAAGTAATCCAAGGATAAAAGTAGGTCAAGGTCAAATATAGGTCAGGGATTATTGATGTCCATCACTAGGAGATGAAGTTGTCCAAGTATGGTTGATGTAGGCCCAGAAGTATTCCATATACAAGCTTGACTATAAACATTAAGCAAGTAATTCAAGTAATTGGTTAAATGTAGGTGAAGGTAAAATAAAGGCAGGGGTTATTGATGTACATCCCTATGAGAAAAAGTTATCCAAGTATGGTGTCTGTATGCACAATAGTATTCCATCTACAAGCTTGACTAAAAACCTTAACCAACGTTGAGTAAAAACCTTAACCAAGGGGAATTAAGTAAGTAATTTAAGGTTAAATGTAGGTCAAGGTCAAATATAGGTCAGGGGTTGTTGATGTACATCACTAGGAGATGAAGTTGTCCAAGTATGGTGGGTGTAGGGCCAGTAGTATTCCATATAGAAGGTTGACTAAAAACCTTAACCAAAAGGAATTAAGTAAGTAATTGAAGAGGAAATGTAGGTCAAGGTCAAATATAGATCAGGGGTTATTGATGTACATACCTATGAGAAAAGGTTGTCGAAGTATGGTGTCTGGATGCACAATAGTATTCAATGTACAAGCTTGAAAAAGGATGCACAATAGTATTCAATGTACAAGCTTGAAAAAAAACCTTAACCAAGGTTGACTAAAAACCTTAACCAAGGGGAATTAAGTAAGTAATTCAAGAGGAAATGTAGGTCAAGGTCAAATATAGATGAGGGGTTATTGATGTGCATCACTA
This sequence comes from Conchocele bisecta, assembly GCA_029237695.1. Taxonomy (NCBI): domain Eukaryota; kingdom Metazoa; phylum Mollusca; class Bivalvia; order Lucinida; family Thyasiridae; genus Conchocele; species Conchocele bisecta. Next base: position 35,176,873 of record CM055277.1, read on the forward strand.
GGAGATGAAGTTGTCCAAGTATGGTGTCTGGATGCACAATAGTATTCAATGTACAAGCTTGAAAAAAAACCTTAACCAAGGTTGACTAAAAACCTTAACCAAGGGGAATTAAGTAAGTAATTCAAGAGGAAATGTAGGGTCAAGGTCAAATATAGATGAGGGTTATTGATGTGCATCACTAGGAGATGAAGTTGTCCAAGTATGGTGGGTGTAGGGCCAGTAGTATTGCATATACAAGCTTGACTAAAAACCTTAACCAAGGTTGACTAAAAACCTTAACCAAGGGGAATTAAGCAAGTAATTCAAGAGGAAATGTAGGTCAAGGTCAAATATAGATCAGGGGTTATTGATGTACATCACTAGGAGATGAAGTTGTCCAAGTATGGTGGGTGTAGGGCCAGTAGTATTCCATATACAAACTTGACTAAAAACCTTAACCAAGGCGTGACGGGGACGCCGACGCCGACGCCGGGGTGACAACATAAGCTCTACTTATTCTTCGAATAGTCGAGCTAAAAACGTACCGGAGTGCCAAACCAGGCAAATCGTGATTCCTATAAGGAGGAACCCATACCGTTAATTTACGCCGTCTCATTCGCCCGACCACCACCCACCCATAACTATGTAGTTTGGCCAGCATCTGGCAAGCGGTTCATGAGAAGACGTTTGAAATCTGTAATAAAAGGATGACCTTTTGACTTTTCAGTGGACATATTGGATGATGGAATCATTGGATTTTGATCGTCTCATAAATACCTTCGATTGGATATATGACATGCACTGGACATATTTGGTCAAAAATGTAATTTGACCCCTATTTGACACCGGCATTTGAGTATTGGGTCACGCCAATTTTTGATCCCGGGGTCATCATTTTAACAAATCTGATAGAGCATTGACTATCGACTATTCCCACAAAGTTACGTCAAAATCAGTCAGGCGGTTCGTGAGAACAAGATTTTTTAAGAATTTACTCTATTTTTATACGGTGGCCATCTTGGGTTATGCAACAACTGACAATTTTAAAAAATCTGAAAATGCTTCACACAAGGACCATAACTTAGAAGTTTGGCCAGCATCGGTTTGTGAGAAGATGTAGTGGAGCGATCGTCTCGTCGCTACCTTCGATTTGATGACAAATATATTTGGTAAAAAATTAAATGTGACCCCTATTTGACCGTCTGGGCTCCATCCATTTTTGATCCCAGGGTCATGATTTAACAATGTTGTTGGTGTTCAACGGCCTATCAACAGCTAAGGTCATTTAAGGCCGGGCCAATGGGTTCGATTCCGTACTAGTATTCAACCTGTTGCGTTGATGATTTAACAAATCTGTAAGAACATTGTGAGAAGAATTTGAACTACTTTGCTACGGTGGCCATCTTGGATTAAGCAACAACCTAGATTTTAACAAATCTGAAGACCGCACCCATAGAGCATCCCTGTGAAGTTTGGTCAACATCAGCTGAGCAGTTCAAGAAAACATTTGAAATTGTGAACGGACGACAGTCGAAAATTGGTAACAACAGCTCAGGCAAGCTAAAAATTAAATATAATTTTTTTAAGTAATTTGACCTTGACCTGCATGGGTGGCTATGGAATAAAAAATATGGATGGCGATAAACAAGTATATGAAGTTTCAAGTCAATCAGACTTAGGATTGCAGAGATAATAGGCACCCGAAAACTTTAATGCAAATCGGACGTACGGACGCACAGACAGAAAAGAGCACAGGCTTATCTGGGGCAGCATTTGTCAGAGATGATGTAAGGTCATTGCTGTCACTTGTTTACCATTCAGTCACTGAAGAAGGTTAATTTCCAATTTTGATCTAGATGAGTTGTGATTTGAAAGAGACAGTGAGGCATAAACATTAAAACATATATAGAGGATATCAAACGAGTTTCCATCAGCCACAATTTATGCACTGAGCCTCTAGCGACGTGCATACACTTGCTGACAAGTTTCATAAATTTCATATCAAATGGAAAGTAGAAATGTGACCTGTCAGCACGCAAATGCCCCCACTGGCAGCCAAAGAAAACGAGGCACATTTGAAAACACGGCGGTAGAGGACCATTAAAGCAATGCGTGTGTCAACTGTCAAGCATATCCAATCAAGGAAACAGACATTATAAGACATTTACCCGAGCGTTAAGGTTTCAAACGCACCAAGTATGTGACCTTGACTGGAGGACCATAGAGGACCATTAAAGCAATGTGTGTGTGAAATATCAAGCAGATGAGTGCAAGGAAACAGAAATTATAAGACATTTACCCAAGCGTTAAGGTTTTCGTATGCACCAAGTATGTGACCTTGACCCTGGGCTTAGCGGGGGCGGGATGATCGTGGATTTGTCACAGGGTGGTAGAGAACCATTAGAGCAATGCATGTGTGAAATATCAAGCAGATGCGAGCAAGGAAATTATAAGACATTTACCCGAACATTAAGGTTTCGGGACGTACTGGATGCCATTCGGTGGCAGGCTTCACAACGAGTTTGAGATTCTGTTTGTCACATGATTTCAACCTCCAAAGAAAAGACAATTGGAAGATATCCACTACTTTTCAGTTAGAAGATGCCATTAACTATTTTTGCATCCAGTTGAAAGTCTCCACAGCGAAAATTAGTTTTAATACTAACAATAAAACTAGTAAAAATATAATAGGTTCCCGTTCTTTGTATATACTTCATATTAATATACGGGAGCCCGTTCAAACAATTGCAGTAATTTTACCTAGTCACCGACATTTCTAAATGATGTTTAACGCAAAATGACGTCCCTGTCAAAACAACATTGCTTTGTCGCATAATTTGAAACGTCTTCATTTTGTTTGTTTGACATAGCGTTGGTACATAATAAGAATACATAATTATTAGGGTGAAGCAGTCAGCCAATCAAATTCACGCTCCAGGTGTTATTACATGTGTGTCATATCACTTTTATGAAATGGGTTAGAGCAAGTCATAACAAGATTTTCATGCGATAAAGGCATGTAGGAGTTGAAATCCAATCTGGACGAGTGCAAAATCATTGAGGCCTGACAAGAAATATCGGCTTACACTTACTGGATAGACCTTCAAGCGCCAGCTGATGCCAGAAACCTGTAGTGGCTGGCTATAGACAGGATCTGCTCGCTGTTGCAGCCCACTGAAGTTGTTCATAACGAACGTACTGCTGTCATACTGCGGTACAATTTCACTCGTGAAGTCTGTTGGTACTGGCGCCGTCACAAACGATGCCATCGGCCTCCTGTGCATCTGTTACAAAATCAACTTGTATTAAAGCTACATGGGCCATTCAATGGACCAGTATGCTTTATGCTTTGTTATTATTCACATTTTTATTGAACTGAATTCTGTGGTCGTTAATTTAATTTCTTCAAAATTTAATGTGTGAACAATAACTTTATTATGATTATGGTGAATACATGTAATAACAATCTGAAATTACCAGTCTTATGGCATCAACGTGGTTTGCCAATATTATTTGAAAATCAGTCATATTTTTGTTATAAATGATATCAAAAGTCGGCATAAATAATATTTTTTATTTATTTTTTTATTATAGGCGACAAAAGGCTATGCAACTAAGTTTTGGTAATTAAGTTGTACTTTTATGAACATTCAGCTTAAATGTGTCATATTAAGGTTGATGCCATATTTGACAATTAATATGCATTTATATGAAGGCTCAAAATATAACATTTCATTTGACTTAATGGCGATAAGTGTATACCGAGACTGCGTGGATGCACAGGATGGCCTGGACTATGTTGCTCTAAGCAATTGGAATAATAAAAATGTCCGACATGTATTGGAAATGAACCAGACTGATCAGAAAAATTCCACAATTAGATGGTGAGCTAATATACAGAAAGTGTTTATTTATTATGTAACTCTCAATGCATTAAAGGAGACTAACACACTCCCCAACTTGTATTTATTATAACCCCACAGAAATTTGATTTTAAATTTCCATTATTTATGCGCTCTCCACTCCATGGGGATTTTAGGCTGCCTCCATTAAAATCACATGATACGCATTACAACTACGTCACGATGCGCTTGCGGTCCCAACTTGCTTCTTCCTTGATACAGATAACCCAGAAGCATTCTGGGTAAACAAATAGCTCAGCTGCTTTCATTTTCCTTTTGTTACTCTTCGATTTCACATCACGATCAACCATCTAACGTTACATTCAACCAGTGTTTACCGTGTCTATCTGTTAATATGCCTCGCTGCATAGTGAGAACGTGTTGACATCAGACTGACAGAAATTCTTAGCAAAAAAATTCTGACTTTATAAACAACACCAAACAAATATAGCAGTTACCATAATTGTGACTGTTTTCACTGGGGTTGTTATAATTTAATGCGTTTGTCCAAGAAAACTAGATGTTAATGCATATTTAATATCCTTTTTATATTCACGTACCATCCTTAGCAGTTTATGCACTGTCTACATTTATCTGTTATTGATGGAATGGCCAATAGTGCAGATCCTGATCAGACAGTGCAAATTGTGTATGCCATTAGACTGCTGCTTTTGCAAGCTGGTCTAGCTCTATACTGGTACTAGACACTCTGCCAGGATTAGTGATAGTGAACCATAGTCCACATCTAAGAGTGTCATATACTGCCATCTGAATTTCAAAGATATTGATGTCCCCTAGAGTTAGCCCCAGTGATCTTTCGTCTGGTCCTCATCTCATTAGATAGATCTTGCTTTTTGGCAATACTGTCCAACTTGCATTCAGCGACCACCCAAGGGAGACACCAAAAATGGTCACTTAGAACAATGGTCTCTTAATACAAAAAGAAACAAAACAAGAGTTCCAAAGGTCACAATATACGCCCGTCGAGGCAAGGCCAATCAACAAGGGGAGATAACTCACTGAAAATCAATAGGCCTCTTCATCTTGCCGTGATAAACATGTATACTGAATTTGGTTATGATCGGTGAAGTAGAACTCAAGTTATTGCGTGGACAAGGATACAGAGTGGGAAAATTAAAAATGGCCACCAAGGGGAGATAAGTCATCGCACGTTTTTAAAAATCAATAAGCTTCTTTGTCTTGCCGTGATAAACATGTATACCGAATTTGGTTACGATCGGTGAAGTAGAACTTGAGTTATTGCGTGGACAAGGATACAAAGTGAGAACATTAAAAATGGCCGCCAAGGGAAGATAAGTCATCAGAAATTTTTCAAAATCAATAGGCTTCTTCATCTTGCCGTGTTAAACATGTATACCGAATTTGGTTACAATCCTGTCAAGTAGAACTCTAGTTATTGCGTGGATAAGCTGTGCCCGCCCGCCCGCCACCCGCCAGCCGCCCGCCGCCCGCCGCCCGCCGCCCGCCGGCCCGCCCGCCCGTACAAGATGAATACATAAAACGTCCCGTTTTTTCAAACGGACGTATAAAATGAAAATCCAGGGACTGGTATATCTGGTTATATGGTTTAATATTCGGAATCAGGAAATCGCGAATATTAAACATTAACATAGAAATAAATACATTAGAATACTACCGGTAATAGTTACTGTGCATTTTTCTGAATTATTCAGGCTTTATTTTATGAAAATAGATGAGAAAGAATTTGACTGTTATTGCGAAATAAAATCGCGAAGCTGAAATCGCACATAGGCAGAGCGATCATTTCAGACCAGACGTGTTTCGCCCAGGTGATTTTTACCAGTCGATGACTGGCAACCAAACCAGCTGATAGAATAATGATTTATTAACGCAGTGTTCAGTATATACTAGTATCGTTACGCGTCAAGAAAATTGGAATTGGGTGAAATAACAAGAGTTGTCAGAAGACAACGAAGCTTCCAGTTGGCAGCCTTCACTCAAACTTGGCACAGTTGCATAAAAAAACATGAATATTATATAACTTGACCTTGGGTTAAGGGGCGTGCGGTGGACCTTGACATTGGGGTCAGTGGTGCAAGGTGAGTCATGGGTTTGCTATACCATAATATAGCAATTAAGATGAATGCAGAATGTGCTATGTTTGTGACCTTGACCTTGGGGAAATGGGTGGGGGGGGTGGGTCATGGATTTGCTGTAGCACAATAGAGGATCATCAGATGAATGCATGTATGAAATATCAAAGCGTTCCCTGTAAAGAAACAGAAGTTACACAACATTTACCCCAACGTTAAGTTTATGAACATGCTAAGTTTGTGACCTTGACCCTGGGGTAAGGGTTGGGTGGTGGGTCATGGATTTGCTACAGCATGACAGAGGGTCATCTGAGGAATGCATGTATGAAATATCAAGGCGTTCCATGAAAGAAAACAGAAGTTATAAGACATTTACCACAACGTTAAGTTTGTGAATGTGCTAAGTTTGTGACCTTGACCTTGGGGTAAGGGTTGGGTGGTGGGTCATTGATTTGTTACAGCATGATAGAGGGTCATCTGAGGAATGCATGTATGAAATAACAAGGTGTTGCATGAAAGGAAACAGAAGTTATAAGACATTTATCCCAACGTTAAGTTTGTGAACGCCGACGCCTACGACGCCTACGACGCCTACGACGCCTACGATGCCGGGGGTATGCCATAAGCTCTTCTGCACTTCGTGCAGGCGAGCTAAAAATGCTTGCGTATTCTGTACACAACAAACAACATTATTCGTTTTATATGATTGAAATACACAGATGTTTTCCCATGTGCTAAGCGACCAGTCCTGATGTTCCCATGTGCTAAGCGACGATGACTTAATTCCCTTTAGTAATCACTAATGAAACGAGCAAATCAGAACGAGGTTTCAGGTCAATAATCATAAAAAATGCCCCATTTGACAGCGACATTGTACATAGTACAAACAACAATTCCTTTTGGTTAAAAAATAAATGGCCGGTGGTCGCGTTAAGGGAAAGTCGTTTAATACACTGTCATTATATAGATCAAATGGTCGGGAAGAATTTGAAAGTGGTCGCATCATAAGACAAAAGTCGCTTAATGCACGTGGTCACTTGTGCAAGTTTGACTGTACAGTCAAACTTGTGTTAAGAGACCACTCAAGGGAACTGCCAAAAGTGGTCTCTTAACAGAGGTGGTCTCTTAATAGGGACAGCCATGTGGAGTGGGTACACGGATGATATATAAAAAACAACACAGTGACAACACAGTCAAGTAATAACATGTACATGTACATGTATACACATATATGTATGTTTATTAAAGTATTAACATGTACAATGGAAAACATAAGTTTGAATAGTAATATGGAATTAAATCAACATAAAAGTATGAGAATGTATTTACACACCATCAGTTACACAAGTATGTACAGTCAAACTTGTACTTGCGACCACTTGTATTCAACAACTTCCCTCCGAGAAGAATTCCAGTATTGATTTCTGCTTCATTGAACACCCGTCCATTCTCAACACATTCAAGGAGCCCTGTAACTTCATCACCCAGTTGAGCACATCACTATGTCCCTTCGATAATGCCCACGATTGGAGTTGTGAGGACATCTCACATGCTCCATTCAAATCCACAGTGGGCACGTCTTCTTCCTGTTGAGTCTCGTCGTCGTCGTCGCTGTCTTCGATTGGTGTGGCGTCCTTCAGAATGTCAGTAGCACACCGATCCCAGTCGGACATGTCCATGTCACATGTCACAAACTCGCGATCGATGTTGATGAGTTCTCGGAGTTCGCAGTCGGACAACTGCTTGGCGAGCATGTGCATGAAGAGCGGCACGTCATCGTCGTCATCGTCGTCATCGCCGTCACTGGTCGACGCCCCGTCGCTGGTCGTGACACCGTCGGATTCTACACGGAGGAAGCCACACCGCTTGAAACACTTGTTGATAGTTTCTGGTAGCGTGTCATCCCATGCCGAGTGTGTCCAGTAAAATGGCCTGTAGCACGTCGATGTTGCGGAGGATCTGTGGCCCGGTTATCGATGAATTGCGCGCCAGCTCGGAATTGACGTGTTGAAGTTGGTACTTCCGGTACTTCAGCTTCATCGTCTGTATAATGCCCTGGTCCATGGGTTGAATCACAGACGTCGTATTAGGCGGAAGGAACTGGAGCTTGACATTGTCGAGTTTTATTTTCGGGTGGGATGGCGCGTTGTCAACGAACAGCAGGATGTGTCGTCGTTCACGTCTCATGCGACGATCCACCCACTTCAACCAGTCCTCCATGACGCCGGAGAGCATCCAGGCCTTCTTATTGGCGTAGTAACAGACTGGAAGTTGGTCACGCGTGATCTTAAAACAGCATGGTTTGTTCGCCTTCCCGACGACGATAGGTGGGAGTTTCTCGCCCATAGCCGATGCACAGAGCCCAACGGTAATCCGCTCCTTCGATCGTTTGCCGCCAGCACAGGTCTCGCCCTTCGTGAAGAATGTTGATCTGTAAACAGTGTGAGAAAACAATTAAAAATATGACAATATTATTTTAGAAGTTTGAAATAAAAACATGACAATATTATTCGCACCGAGTTACTTCGTCCCAATTTACTGATTGCACAAAAAAAATCTTGTTCGCACCCAACCCGTTTCGTCCCAAATACAATTGGCATAGTGTAACCTCCATAACTGTTTGAATATTGAATTGATAATTACCTTGTGCCGTCTTTGTAAAACAACCCTGTCTCGTCCATGTTGAAAATGTCCTCCGGTCGGTAACCCTCGCAGATTGCCGGCAGACGAGACTTCCAGTCGGATACCACCTCGGCGTTGACTTCAGCCCTCTCACCGCTCTGTTTCTTGAAGACGATGTTTGTTTCTTCGTAGAAACGAGTCGAGCCACCCGTTGGACGCCTTGAATGAAGTTACCGCCAAGTCTTCTGCGAACTTCAAAGCCTTCTCCTTCAATAGTGGCCCGGAAACGTTGACATGGCGGGAGGTGGCATCCAGAAACCACTTGTATACGAGCTCGTTGATCTCGTCGTTGTCGGTGGTTCGGCGCTGTCGTTTCAACTGTGTGTTAACATTGCCTTCGTACTCGTCGAGAAGTTCACGCTTCCGCTTCAAAATGGGACTGAATCTGGGTTTTGCCAACACCCATTTGGTCGGCTACGGACCGACAACTCTTCCCGGCTTCCATCATTTTCAGTGCCTTCACACGGTCCTCTAGCGTCAAGCATTTTCGTTTGGTAGACATGGTTACACCTTCGTTGTGGTAATTTGATGTAACGAAATGGCATTTTGCGCAGGTTTATATGTGCCCACATTAACTCAAATTAATAATTAATAATTTGCGACAAGCCAATTAAGGGTCATCTCACTCGTCAATAATTACGGTTAACATTATTCACAGTGGATTAATTAGCTCACGAAACCCATTCCTCGGTAATTGAAGTTCCGCGATTTACACCGATCAGGTCAATTAAGAATCAAGTGCATTAATATGGTTGATAGATAACAATTATCTATTTTTTTCTCTCAATAATTTCTATTCCAAACATGTTTTGACAGCACATGGTAATCGTCTTCATTTAACATATTTTTTGTCAACGATCGACTGCATTGTGAGACGATTCACATGTGCTGCCAAAGCATACTTTTCAGTAATTAATATGGTAACAGCAGACGACAATTTAAGTTCCCCGCGATGTATAAATCAGACCACGATCTATAAATCGCTATTCCAATGTCTTAATGTCTATAAATAACCTCAGGCAGTCAAGGTTGCCACGTTACCTTAAATCAATACGCGCCTATACACCTCAATACACACACAGTAGGCTACACGGCAATCAGGTAACATTTACACTTGATAGCAACACGTTTTATGGATTATAGCCACCGCTTATAGCCGTGTTTTCATGGGCGCTGACAGTCGCCGACGGTCATTAAACGCGTCGTATTTTGACGGAATGGGCCGTATTTATACGGTCGCTGGTCGCAGACAGCAGGTGGTCGTTCATTGCAAGTACGTTATTATGGGAAATTCGTTGGGCGCGATTCAAACCGGTAGCTTACAGCAGGTGGTCGTTTATTACAAGTGGTCGTTAGCACAAGTTCGACTGTATTTAATTTTTACTTAGACGCTGCAGCGAAACACTTAGTTAAATTAGAACTAATTCAAAGAGCGGCCCTCAAAATGGCAACGGATGCATATAAATCAACTAGAGCCGCAGCAATCGCGGTAGAAACCATAGTAGAACTATCAGATCGGAGGTGTGAAGGGAATCTAATCAAATATTGGGCACGCACCCAGCCACATAGTGTAAACCTGCCAGTTAACGAACAAATACGACCTAGGCGGGTATACAAATATAACAGACTAAGACTTAAAAAAAAAGCAACCATAAAAGAAAATAATCAAAAGTATAAAACAAAATATAACGATAAAGAAGCAAACAAAACTAGATTGGTCAGTAAGTGAGGCTTACGGAATACCCCCCGCGTGGGCCCAGGTATCCCTAAATATGTAAAATTTTTCGAAGTGTGTGGCCTTGTGACCTTGACTCTGGGCTTAGCAGGGGCGGCACCAACGTGATTTTGTCACAGGGTGGTAGAGGTCCCTTGGAGCAATGTGTGTGTGAAATGTGAAGCAGATCAGAGGAAGGAAATAGAAGTTATAACCAATTTCTCTGATGTAAGTTTTGTAAAGAGACTAAGTATGTGACCTTGACCTCGAGATCAGCGGGGATTTGTCACAGCATGATAGTAGAGCCTTAGAGGAATGCATGCAAGAAATATTAAGAATTTTCGATGAAAGAAATAGAAGTTACAACATATTTTTCTGATGTTAAGTTTTGTAAAGAGTATTTGACCTTGACCTTGGGATCACCGGGGGTTGGAAGGTTGTGGATTTGGCACAGCATGGTAGTAGAGCCTTACAGGAATGCATGTGTGACATATTAAGCATTTTAGATGAAGGAAATAGAAGTTATAACATATTTCTCTGATGTTAAGTTTTGTAAAGAGACTAAGTATTTGACCTTGACCTTGGGATCAGCGGGGGTTAGACGGTCGTGGATTTGGCACAGCATGGTAGTAGAGCCTTACAGGAATGCATGTGTGAAATATTAAGCATTTTAGATGAAGTTATAACAATATTTCTCTGATGTTAAGTTTAGTGACGGATGGACGGACGGGTGTACGGACGGTGTACGGACGGACGTTCTTACGGTACTATACTTATGTGGCTTATCACATGTTAAATATTAGCCACATAAAAGGATTTTTAGCCACATAAAAGGATTTTTAGGTGGCTAATTGTAACCAACCCTATCAGCGCGGACAACCTGACTCCAGTATACCCCTCCACAACTCGTTGCGGGGGGTATAATTAAACTAGAAATGTGGCCTGTAGGCACAAGAATGCCCCCGCTGGCAGCCAAAGAAAACGAGACACATTTGAAAACAAGGAAACAGAAATTATAAGCCATTTACCCGAGCGTTAAGGTTTCGAACGCACCAAGTCTGTGACCTTGACCCTGGCTTAGCGGGGATGGGACGAATGTGGATTTGTCACAGGGTGGTAGAGGACCATTGGAGCAATGCGTGTGTGAAATGTGATGCAGATCCGAGCAAGGACATAGAAATTATAAGCCATTTACCCGACTGTTAAGGTTTCAAACGTATGTTACCTTCACCCTGGAATTGGTGGGGGCGGGACGAATGTGGATTTGTCACAGGGCAGTAGAGAACCATTGGAGCAATGCGTGTGTGAAATGTGAAGCATATCCGAACAAGGCAACAGAAATTATAAGCCATTTACACGAGCGTTAAGGTTTTGAACGCACCAAGTCTGTGACCTTGACCCTGGGCTTGGCGGGGGCCGGACGAATGTGGATTTGTCACAGAGCGGTAGAGGACCAATTTGATGTCAAAACATGTGAGATGACGTTACGGGGAAGTGGGGGATTTTGTGATTGAAATAAAATTGGCATTCTATGAGACAAACATCATGAAGCTTGCAGGAAATAATTGATTGTCATGATTGAAGACAATATAACTGTATGGGCCTAAACACTTTTTAATTTCAAGATGACTGATCTTTTCAAAAATGGCCGCCGTTTTTATCAATTTCATGACTATATACGAGTATGGCTTATGAAAACGTAGATATCAACTAGAAATGTGGCCTGTCGGCACACGAATGCCCCCGCTGGCAGCCAAAGAAAACGAGGCATATTTGATTATAAGCCATTTACCCGAGCGTTAAGGTTTCAAACGCACCAAGTCTGTGACCTTGACCCTGGGCTTAGCGGGGGTGGGACGAATGTGGATTTGTCACAGGGCGGTAGAGGAGCATTGGAGCAATGCGTGTGTGAAATGTGAAGCAGATCCGAGCAAGGAAACAGAAATTACAAGCCATTTACCCGAGCGTTAAGGTTTGAAACGCACCAAGTCTGTGACCTTGACCCTGTGCTTAGCGGGGGCGGGACGAATGTGGATTTGTCACAGGGCGGTAGAGGACCATTGGAGCACTGTGTGTGTGAAATGTGAAGCAGATCTGAGCAAAGAAACAGAAATTATAAGCCATTTACCCGAGCGTTAAGCTTTCGAACGCACCAAGTATTTGACCTTGATCCTGGGCTTAGCGGGGGCGTGACGAATGTGGATTTGTGACAGGACGGTAGAGGAGCATTGGAGCAATGTGTGTGTGAAATGTGAAGCAGATCCGATGAAGGAAAAATTATAAGCCATTTAACCGAGCGTTAAGGTTTTGAACGCACCAAGTCTGTGACCTTCACCCTGGGCTTAGTGGGGGCGGGACGAATGTGGATTTGTCACAGGGTGGTAGAGGACCATTGGAGCAATGCGTGTGAGAAATGTGACGCAGATCCGAGCCAGGACACAGACATTATAAGCCATTTACCCAAGTTTTAAGTTTTCGAAAGAACCAAGTCTGTGACCTTGACCCTGGATTTAGCGGGGGCAGGACGAATGTGGATTTGTCACAGGGTGGTAGAGGACCATTGGAGCAATGCGTGTGAGAAATGTGACGCAGATCCGAGCATGGACAGAGAAATTACAAGCCATTTACCCGAGCATTAAGGTTTGGAACGCACCAAGTCTGTGACCTTGACCCTGGGCTTAGCGGGGACGGGACGAATGTGAATTTGTCACAGGGCGATAGCGGACCATTGGAACAATGTGTGTGTGAAATGTGAAGCAGATCCGAGCAAGGAAACATAAATTATAAGCCATTTACCCGAGCGTTAAGGTTTTGAACGCACCAAGTCTGTGACCTTGACCCTGGGCTTAGCGGGGGCGGGAAGAATGTGGATTTGTCACAGGGCGGTAGAGAACCATTGTAGCAATGCGTGTGTGAAATGTGAAGCAGATCCGAGCAAGGAAACAGAAATTATAAGCCATTTACCCAGCGTTAAGGTTTCAAAAGCACCAAGTCTGTGACCTTGACCCTGGGCTTAGTGGGGGCAGGACGAATGTGGATTTGTCACAGGGTGGTAGAGGACCATTGGAGCAATGCATGTAAGAAATGTGACGCAGATCCGAGCAAGGACAGAGAAATTACAAGCCATTTACCCGAGCGTTAAGGTTTGGAACGCACCAAGTCTGTGACCTTGACCCTGGGCTTAGCGGGGGCGGTAGAGGACCATTCGGTGGCGGGGGCATAAAAAAGGTAAAATTCAAAAGACACGGCATTATATTTATGGCATATTATCCATATAATTCAGAAAAAAAAAATTCAATTAATATTTGAACTGATTCTATGTTACCATGGCAACCGAAAAAATAATAATGTATTGATAGAAGTGTAAAATCATTATTTTTTATTGCATTTTGTGCAACATTTATTTTTTTCTTTCAAATCATCAACGACTCCTGACTACATAATTATAGCATGTATCCTCAATATTTCAATATGTATACATGTTACCATGGTAACAAAAGCAGTCAAAGAAACATTTTTATTTGTGACAATAACAACAATGTGTTACAATGGCAATAATGTGTAATAATACGTGTTATTTTGTTTATCGGCGTAGCAGTGCATACATACTAAACGTGTTGCCAAGTACAGACATACCGTATTTAGCCGTGTATTGCGCGCATTGGTGTATTGCGCGCATCCCTATTTTGGGCCAAAAAAATGGGTAAAAAAACAGTTCTAGTAAATAGCGCGCAGACAATTTTCACGAAAAAAATCGGCCGAAATTTTGTCATTAGTATAAGAAAATTGCTTTCCAAGTTCACATCCACAATGCTGAACGTGTGCGGGTAGGCTTTCTCAAAGCAGTTAGTGTTGCATTTATTGGTATTTACCGATTAATATGCTAATTAAAAATTAAAAAAATTTACGACGCATGTAATGAATTTATTGGAACTACTTACGAAGAATTTTTGTTTTTATTTAATCCACTACATTTGGCATTCGACAAAGCAAGTCACGTGTCGCCCCGTAATCAGGTTTGATAATCAACAACACGTGGCAGCCATGTGTCAGACAGACAGCTTCCCCAATGCGATACTGAAACACCTGTACCCCAGCCAAATATTGACACACTACACACGCGTAGTGTGTATTCACCGTTTATTGATCGATGGGTTTAAAAATAGACATAGAAGTCGCTGTAGAATACAGCGTATAGCCTCAGCTTAGCATGTTTATTGATTGAATGTTATCCACTTATACTGTACTGATCTGACTGTGTGTATGCTACGCTGCTCGCACACGTCATAAGGTTGATTTGCTTTACAACTACTGTCCTCATTAATTATTCACATAATGGCTGACGGCACGTCATAAGGTTGATTTGCTTACAACTACTGTCCTCATTAATTATTCACATAATGACTGACGCGTGACGTCACATTGAAAATTTCACAACCACCGATAACAAGCTGACAACAATTGACCGATATGAGACACCAGCGTAGATAAATTTAATTTCGAGACAGAAAATGCCAAAATGTGGCTATGTATGGAGAAATGGGGCTTATGGTATTGCAACCCGTGTAGATTCACGCATATGCTGGTTTATACTGGTTTTAACTCTCTTCAAAATATGCATTGTCCTACTTCCTAATGCACCTGCTAATTTGAATTTCACACACATTCTTTGTTGATTAGCGGTAGCGGTGCAACGTCTTTGACTGACCATAATGTGCTATAATTACCACCGCACATAGTTATTGATCTCCCAATTAAGGGCTTCAGACGGACATTTAATACCAATCTACACTTACCTCACCCGTACTTACCCATACTTTTTGTGGTGTATAACACTATGCGTAATTTAGGACCACAAATCGATGTTTCCGTTTCCGGTAAACATTACTTTTTTCTCTTCGATCAAAACAATGGGTAAAACTGGCGCAGAAATCGGCTGGAAAAATGTTTGAAATTTATGTTCCTACTTATAACGCGCAGGGTGACTTCTGGATTAAAAATGGGGCTAAAAAAATGCGCGCAATACACGACTAAATACGGTAGTAAATGTTTTGAATGGCGTTACAACATGATTATATTGAAGTTTTATACTACTATGCATATTTGGTATAAATATTTGGTATAAAATATGTGCAAGGACAATTATATCCTTATTTGAATGCGGTAAATAATATTACATTACATTTCCGTATTAGATGTACGTATATTTCATTCAGGCGCATAGTGGTGCCTAAAATAATGTCATGGCAGACTTTTGAGGGTGGTCTGGGCTGTGGGGGCAGGCGGTTTGATGGTATCCTCCGAATAAAAATCATGTTAGACCCTCAAAATGGCATTTCCCAAGTCTATCATCGCGAAAATATATTGGTCTTGTCGTGTACATCATACAACTGCAAGCAACAAAATATAAATAATGCTCCAAGGTCACAAAATACACAAAATCAATAAATTAGCGGCTCTTTTTCCTACCCAATAAAGTATAAATTACATGCAAAAAAATGGATTTGCTAAAACTGGATGTTTGGGTAATGTATGCTAATGATGTATTATAATGGAAGTAAATTCTCATGTCGGTTTCCTTCCAAATATTTTACAAAAACATTGTCCACTATCCTATTGCACCAATCTACTCTAGAAACATTAAACATAAAATAAATTGTGTTTTAATTTAAGATAGGGGGCAACTTTAGTGACTTAGCCAGCTCCTTAAAGTAATATTACCCTAGTGCACTTATCATTTGTTTTAACTCATTTTCTAGTTTGTCTTCAAAGAATGTTTGATAATGTTTTAATACGATATATACGATAATATAAGGCCATAAAAAAGTGTGTTGGTTCTCAGAAAAATCCCTGCACGTCAAGCATTTTATCATCATTTTACTGTAAATTCACATGATCAATAAAAAACTCGCCCATGTAACAATATGTTAAATCAAATCATGTTTGACGAAAATCTTGTGATTTTTGAAATCTAAATTTGTTATAGTAACTTTATAGAACATACATGTATATGAATCTGGCGACTTGAACAAATCAGAGACAAACATCTCAATATTTTTAATATTAAAAAAAATATGTCCTATCGTGTCGCATTCAGCAAACCACGTGTTTGAGAACCAAAGTACTTTTTTATGGCCCAAGTGTTTTATCAATGCGGTACATACACTATATATATGTAGCTTTTATTTTTGACATACATAGCAGTTGTCAATGTAGGGATTGCGGTGATGTCAAGATATTGCGGTGATTTTAAATGTTTGCCAAGCTGTCAAGACAGCAGTAATTTGATTTGTTGTATATTATATCTGTTACGTTTATTTTAATATGGTTTCAAACATTAATCCTTCCAAATGTGTCCTAGAAATTATTTTGTGTTGTCGGATACATATGTATATACACTTACTACGAATTATATCATATTAGTGACAGTGGTCCACCTAATTATGTTCGCATGTGTAAGCACCAAACATTTTTTTCTTTATATTCAAGGACGTAACAACTGTATCTAAAATTCTGCGTATAGTTTCACACTACAATATAATTGTCAGTAAAATAGGAATTTATACATAATTAGACAAATGATCTATAATGTGCTTGTGGTGTCACCAGATTGCCACACATATACAGTCGAACCTGTGAATAACGACCGGCAAAGGGAAGTGGCCAAAGTGGTCGTTGTTTACAGGTGGTCGTTGTTCCAAGGGTCCAACATTTTCCTGGTTTAACAACAAAGTCGGCCATGTATTTAGCATTCTATTGTAATCTATATGCATGCATAGAAAACGTCTTGGCTGTATACACTTCCACCTGACGATTCACTATTGCACGATCGTGGAGTGTATCTGCTTTTCATCAATGAAAAATTGCATGAAAATGGCAAAAATAGTCAATATATTTTGTTTTGTCATCTTGTTGTTAGTGTTCTGAACCCAACCTCGCTTTGGAAATTATATACAAAGGGGAGTAATTATCTTCACGATAAGTATATCCCGCGGCTTGCTTTGGTGCACCATTTAATAGCTTGTCGTAATTACATGTAAGTGGTTTAATTAGCATGACCATTAGTATTTTGTTTTCTTATTCTCAATTTCACACCATCAGTTGAAATTAATAACGGTCATATAGTCTTTATGTAGCGCGGCCTGTGAAAACCGCGAGTTTTTTTGTAACAAAAATATTTCATTGAATGTGTCAAGTCGAGTAACCCACACGAGATAGGTGTCCAAATCAGGAGAGAACACCAGGCTTATTTGCTTTCTGTCCAATTTATACTATCCTGGTCAAGCCCGAATATTTAAGCACCCTATGACGAATTGGCAATGTCCGCTGACGTAATTACTGATGTTTTTAATTAGAGATTCGCGAGCATTGTAAACCATGGGCAGACTACGCGATTCCACTGCCTGGTCTGGCCACTAATGCAATAAGCCGGGATTTGTCGGAGATCGAGACCCAATTCATATAAACACGTTTGTCGTGTCACTTTAGACTGGTTCTCGGTCGCTAGGAATAACGCTAGGCTGCGCATCCGACAGGGTACCAGTCAAGTCTGGACTACGTGACTGACGTCAGCAACCGCGTGTATTGATCTTTGATATGGCCTTGTGCCCGATTGTGTGAAATTTACACTTGACAAGCGCGGTGTGTTTGAAGTCGTAGTCTTGTCACTGTAGACGAATCAGCATCGTGTAAACACAGTTTACCAGCTAATGATTGAGTTTTATGACTTGCGCGGAATTGCATTATGCCTATTGGAATACACGACATGGAATACATATCGGGAATTACCGTTAATGGAGGTATGCAATATTTTTCATGGAAAATGTTTAATGTCGCCAAAATGACACCGAACATATCGGGCAAGGTAAATGTTTTCAAAAGAATGCGAATGTAATTGATGACTAATTGGTTACGACCAGTTGCAATTCAGATGATAGCGACCAGATTTTGATGAAAGGAAAATAGCGATTGCGGTGCTATTTTTTTGGGCCGACAAAAACATGACATGGTCACTGTTCACATACAAAAATGCCGTGTGGGAATGAAAATAGTTGGTCGCTGGTCGCAGTTCGGGGGTGGTTGTTATTCCAAGGTCTTATAAAGAACAAAATTGGACGGGTTTTTTTTAACTGGCCATTGTGGACAGGTGGTCACTATTCCCAGGTGGTCGTTAACACAGGTTCGACTGTATATGTTTTGTACATGGTGTATGACTGGAGACGCACACACATCCTACATACGTGTATGAACATAGCAATGTGTCCTTCCCACTAGGTAATTACTAATTAGGTAAATTAAAGCTATTTAATCTATGTCTCTCGGAAATAAATATGTGTCTTAATTCCCGGGTATGGGGCTGTTGAAAGTAGAATTTGCCTGTACATCTAATATTACATGACAAACAACTATTTGACTGTGGAATTCCTACATCGACAGATTTTGTTTTTAATCTAATTTGCTGTGTACACCACACTCCCACCCACCCCACAACGGGGAATTAAACATTTATACAGGAATTAATTATTGTCTTCCTTTGCTCAGTAAAGAAGATACCGGTAGTCAAGTTCTCGACTCAAATCTGTGTTTGCCACTTTCAACACTAGAGACCTCTCAGTACCGTAACCAGGATGAGGCAGACGAGGACGTCGCCTCGTCTGTTATTTTGCCGATTTTTGTTGTTGCTAAGAATTAAAGAAATCCCCGGGGAGGTGGCGGGCAGAATGCTCCCTGGCCCCCATATCGGGACTTCGTTCACCTCATCTGGTTTTAACTCTGGATATGGCCCTGCAAAAACTGTATCTATCCTGATGAGCCGACTCGTAATGAGTCTCATTCAAGATCTGCATCATTTGAGGATATTTTTTAATTTTTTACAAAATGACCCTCTTTTCTGCATAATGGAAGTCTCAAACTTAACATGAAACAGTTCATGTCAGTTATCTAGTAAAATAAAATACAAAGTCCTCAGATTTTGATCAAATACAATGGTGTGCATTGTGATAATATAAATAAAAAATTTGCATTATGCAAAGCCAAAAAAATATATAAAGTTCCTGACACATCATATGAGACGCAGTCCCTTTAAATATCAAATAGATAGTACGTATGACAGTATTTCCCTTTCCAATAACCAACCAATTTCACACACATGCATCAATAAATTAATATAGATCCAATGACTTAGAACTATGTAACACTATCCAGTGTTATTTTATGTGTCAGCCTACGTGACAAATAAAATAAATACACGTTTTGATGTAAGTTAACCCATCATGGGATGAATTTGATGGTGAGAATTTATATTATTACACACATTCAGTTGATGACAGTTACTTCCCTTTATAAACAAACTTTGAAGGCGCAATTGTTTCAATTCGTATTATTTTTGGCTATTAATGCATGAAATAAGCAATGTCAGTGAATGCACAAGGTATGTTGCTGTATATACATATATATTGACACCTTACATTGGAATAAACACACTATCCACGCAGTTGAGTGTCAAAATAACCAGTCAGCTGTGGTTGGCAAGTGGGTGGGGTATGGAAAATATTGCCCAATTTTTTTTATTCAAATCAAAAGTTAGCTACCAGCCCACGTGTGTACCAAGTTTTAATTTCTACAGTAGGTTTATGACTGCACAGGTAACTTAAATTGAAAATATTAACTTGGTACTTGGTACACGGGTGGTCTGGGTATAAAATTCATGAAAGTAGGGAAGAAAATGTCAAGAAAATGCCAAATTCCGGTTTCATGACGTCACGCCACGCGGTGTCATGACATCATTGCATGATGTAAACTGATCACAATTATATTTTTAGACAGATGAGATGTTGTATTTAACAAAACGGGTAAAATTTATAAATTTTTTAGAAAATGAAATTTTGTCAAAATCGGATGCGATTTCAGGGCCTTACCGCACCTTCCTCTTTGTGATGCCGACAAAATTGCCAATTTTCTCTAAGTCAAGTGTCACAACTCCATTCTTACTGGATGATTCCGCAAACAAAACCCCGGACAACTACACATGCTTATTAACATTCCTATATAGTTTCATGCCTGTAACTTTTTGGCAACTCCACATGTTGATAAACATTCCTATAATGTTTTATGACTGTAGCTCAAATAGTTTTTCAGTTATGTGCGACACAAGTTGAAAATCGCCACTTTTCACTAAGTCAAGAACCATAACTCTGCGAATACTGGATGAATCCGCATCTAAAACCCCAGGTGCGCAACTTCACATAATGACAAATATTCCTATAAGGTTTCATGACTGTAGCTCAAATAGTTTTCCAGCTATGTGGGACACAAGTTGAAAATCGCCACTTTTCACTAAATCAAGGAACATAACTCTGCGAATACCAGATGAATCCGCATCTAAATCCACAGATGCGCAACTTCACATGATGACAAATATTCCTATAAGGTTTCATGACTGTAGCTCAAATAGTTTTTCAGTTATGTGCGACACAAGTTGAAAACCGCCACGTTTCACTAACTCAAGAACCATAACTATATTCAGTCTGGGTGAAACACTAATTCATGTTTAAGATCCAACCAGTCTGCAGCCAAGTTACCTGTTTGAAGATGGCAAGGAGCTCGTCGCTGCGGATAATGAGCTCGCGTTTGCCGCTGTATGCCACCTGGTTCTCCACCTTCTGTATGAGCGAGTCGAGCAGCTCGGTCTCCTGTGTAAGCTGGCCGCGCTGGCCTGCAACAACCGATCAGTTAGCTTATAGTTCAGGCTGGCAAGTGGCTATACAATTGTGTAACATCTGTACATACCCATCAAGGGAGCAATAGGATTGTGTAACATCTGTACATACCCACTAAAGTGAGCAATACCAAAATTGTGTAACAATCTGTAACGACCCATCCAAGAAAGCAAATACAATTGGTGTCACAAAATCTGTACCAATACCAATCAAGTAGCATACAATGGTGTAACATCTGTACCGTACCCACAAGTGCGTAGAAATAACACTTGGTGTGACAATATTGTACGTACCAAATCAGTCCCAACAATAAACAAATGGTGTAACAATCTACGTATCCCATCAATTGAGCAATACAACTGTGTAAACAACTTGTACGTACAATAAAGTAAGCAATAACAATGGAAGTCACAATCAGTACGTACCACAAGGTGGAGCAATACAAACTTGGTACAATCTGTACGTACCAATCCCAAGTCCACAATACAATAAGGTGTAACATCTGTACGTACCCATCAAGTGAGCAATTCAATTGTGTAACCCATCCTGTAATACCCAATAACAAGTCAACACAATGGTGTTAACTCTGTACGTATCATCAAATAAAGCAATACAATGGGGTGTTTAAACATCTGTACGTACCCCTCAAGTGAGGGCAATACAATGAGTGTAATACAACAGTACGTATCCAATCAAGTCACCAATACAATGGTGTAACATCTGTACGTACCCATCAAGTAAGCAATACAATGGTGTAACATCTGTACGTACTCATCAAGTAAGCAATACAATGGTGTAACATCTGTACGTATCCATCAAGTGAGAAATACAACTGTGTAACATCTGTACGTATCCATCAAGTGAGCAATACAACTGTGTAACATCTGTACGTAAACCATAAAGTTAAGCAATTCAATGGTGCTACTCTGTACGACCCCACAAGTGAAGCAATACAACTGTTGTAAAATCTGTCGTACCCATCAAGGTCACCAATACAATGGTGTAACATTGAACATACCATCAAGTAAGCAATACAATGTGAAACATCTGTAACGTACACAAAATCAAGGTGAGCAATACCAATGGTTAACAAATCTGTACGTACCCATCCAAGTGATCAATCAAAACTGTGTTACAATCTGTACGTAACCATCAAGTATGGCAATAACAATGGTGTAACATCTGATACGTACCCATCCAAGTACGAAATACAATGGTTGTAACCATCTGTACGTAATCATCAAGTGAGAAATAGGGAACTATGTAAAACATCTGTACGTTAGCGAATCAAAGTGAGCCCAATACAACTGTGTAACATCCTGTAACGTACCCATCAAGAGAGTAATAATTGTGTAACAATCTGACGTTACATCAGTAAGCAATACCCAAAGTGTACCAATCTGTACGTTACCCCCCCCCCACCTAAATTCCCCCAATTCAGCAATACAATGGTGTAAAATCTGTAACGTACCCACAAGGTGAGCAATACAAAACTGTGTAACATATGTACATACCAATAGAAGTCAAGCAATACCCAATGGTGTAACAATCTGTACATACCCATCAAGTGAGCCAATACAATTGTGTAAATATGTAACTTACCACCAAGGTGAGCAATAACAATGGGTGTAACATCTGTAACGTACCCATCAAGTCACCATTACAATGGTGTAACACTGTAACGTACAATCAAGTATAAGGGCAATACAATGGTAACGTCTGTACATACCCATCAAAGTGATGTAACATTCTACGTACATCAGTGAGCAATACAAATGTGTAACATCTGTACGTACATCAGTGTGACCCATCAAGTGAGCATAACAAATGGTGTAAATCAATAAAATGTACGTACCCAATCAAGTCACAATCACATATGGTGTAACATCTTTAACTACCCATCAAATAGCAATACAAATGGTGAAACCTCTGTACGTACCCATCAATGAGCAATACAAATGTGTAAACATCTGTACGTACCCTAAGTACAATACAATGGCGTAACATCTGTACGTAACCATCCAAGTAAGCAATACAATTGGTGTATCTTGTACGTACATTCAAGTAAGCAATACAATGGTGTAAAATCTGTACGTATCCATCAAGTGAAATACAATATGTAATCATCTGTACGTATCCCATCAAGTGAGCAATACAACTGTGTAAAACTTCTGACTACCCATCAAAGGGAGAATACAAAGGTGTAACATCTGAGTACCATCAAAAGTAGCAATACAATGGTGTAACATCTGTAGTTAACCCATCAAGTAGCAATACAATGGGGTGTAATATGGGAGTACAATACATCAGTAACCAATACAATGGTGAATACATTGTACGTAACTACCATCAAGTGAGCAATACAATTGTGTTAACATATGGTTCGTACCACAAAGTGAGCAATCAATGGTGTAACATCGTACGTACCCAATCAGTACAAATACAATGGTGTAACAAATCTGTACGTCCCATCAAGTAAGCAATACAATGGGTTTGCCAAGTCGTAGAACCATCAAGTGAGCAAATAAACTGTGTAACATTTACGTACCCACAAATGTCAATACAAAAATTGGTGTAAACATTTTTACGTACCTCAAGTGAGCAATACAATGGTGTAACATCTGTACGTACAAATCAAGTGAGCAATACAATGGTGTAACATCTGTACGTACAAATCAAGTGAGCAATACAATGGTGTAACATCTGTACGTACCCATCAAGGTACCATACAATGGTGTAACATGTACGTACCCTTCAAGTAAGATTACAATGGTGTAAACATATGTACGTACAAATCAATTGTGAGCAATACAATGTGTAACATCTGTACGTATCCAAATCAAGTGAGCAATTACAATGGTGTAACTTGTTAGTACCCTCAAGTGAGCAATACAATGGTGTAACCTCTGTATGTATCCATCAAGTGAGCAATACAACTGTGTAACATCTGTACGTACCCATCAAGTGAGCAATACAATGGTGTAACATCTGTACGTACCCATCAAGTAAGCAATACAATGGTGTAACATCTGTACGTACAAATCAAGTGAGCAATACAATGGTGTAACATCTGTACGTACAAATCAAGTGAGCAATACAATGGTGTAACATCATGTATGTGTACAAATCAACGTGAGCAATTACAATGGTGTAACATCTGTACGTACAATCAAGTGAGCAATACAATGGTGTAACATCTGTCGTACAATCAAGGTGAATAACAGGGTGTATCTGTACGTACAAACAAGTGAGCCAAAACAATGGTGTACAATCTGTACGGTACAAATCAAGTGGAGCAATAATCATTGGGTAACAATTGTACGTACCCATCAAGTGAAGCAATACTAATTTGGTGTAACATCTGTACATACCCATCAACGAATGATGCAATACAATGGTGTAACATCTGTACGTACCCATCAAGTGAGCAATACAACTGGTGTAATCTTGTTAACGTACCCATCAATGAAGCAATACAAATGGGTGTAACATCTGTACGTACCCATCAAGTGAGCATTATCTGTACGTACCCATCAAGTAAGCAATACAATGGTGTAAGATCTGTACGTACCCATCAAGTAAGCAATACAATGGTGTAACATCTGCACGTACCCATCAAGTGAGCAATACAACTGTGAAACATCTGAATGTACCAATCAAGTCAGCATTATCTGTACGTACCCATCAAGTGATCAATACAACTGTGTAACAATCTGTACGTTACCCATCAAGTAAGCAATTATCTGTACGTACCCATTCCCAAGTATTGCAATTACAAATGGTGTAAGTTTGTACGTAACCCATCATGAAGAATTACAATGGTGGTAACATTTGTACGTACCCATCAAGTGATCAATACAAACTGTGAATAACTTATCTGTACGTACCCTCAAGTGAGCAATACAATGGTGTAACCATGTACGTACATCAAGTGAGCAATACAACTGGTGTAACATCGTAGTACCCATCAAGTGATCATAATAATCAATGTGTCAAGACATCTGTAACGTACCCATCAAGTAAGCAATACAACTGTGTAACATCTGTACGTACCCATCAAGTAAGCAATACAATGGTGTAACATCTGTACGTACCCATCAAGTAAGCAATACAATGGTGTAACATATATACGTACCCATCAAGAAAGCAATACAATGGTGTAACATCTGTATGTACCCATCAAGTAAGCAATACAACTGTGTAACATCTGTACGTACCCATCAAGTAAGCAATACAATCGTGTAACATCTGTACGTACCCATCAAGTAAGCAATACAACTGTGTAACATCTGTACGTACCCATCAAGTAAGCAATACAACTGTGTAACATCTGTACGTACCAATCAAGTCACCAATACAATGGTGTAACATCTGTACGTACCAATCAAGTCAGCAATACAATGGTGTAACCTCTGTACGTACCCATCAAGTAAGCAATACAATGGTGTAATATATGTACGTACCCATCAAGTGAGCAATACAATGGTGTAACATCTGTATGTACCCATCAAGTGATCAATACAACTGTGTAACATCTGTACATACCCATCAAAGTGAGCAGTTTACTCTTCAGCTGAGACTCGAGACGGGCAATCATCAGCTCAACAGCATTACGGATCTCACGCACCCGCTCATCCTTCGCATTCTTCACGCTGTCAATGTTCCGCTCCTGGCAGGCAGACACAGTACAGACATAACTAGCAAAATTAAAAAATTTATATCCCCCAACGAATGCATGGCTGGCATGGCCTGGCTGATTTATGGAACACTGCAGCTAGCTATATGCAAGGTTAGAACATAATATCTATAAAGTTGGTAAAACCGACAGATGCTCCCCGATGCAAACATAACTTTTAACATTGAGACAAACTCAGCCAATCAGAAAATTCAAAGGGGAATAACTCTGTCACTGGTCATGTGACATACGTGGTTTAAGAACTCATCTTAGATATCGTCAATATAAGCATGTTGAAAAAGTTTGGTGGAGTTATCATGGTCACAAGGTCAGCCATAGAGAAAAATCAAAGAGTAATAACTATGAAATTGATCATGTGACATACGTGGTTTACGAACTAATCCGAAATATTGTGAATATCAACATGTTGACAAAGTTTGGTGGAAATAGGACATAAACGTTTCGAGTTATCGTGGTCACAAGGATAGTGCGGACAGTGGACGGACAAGTTGGTAACTACGAGGGCTGTCCTAAAGAGCGTAACAAATGCACAAATAATCTTTAGCCATTTTTAGGCAAATAAGAGAAAATTAATTTAATATAAGGAGACTAATACCAAATATTGAGCCAGTTATTTATAATAAGTATATGCAGCCGGCGCACGTCTAAAAATGTCGCATTTTCATTTATTCTGCTCTGTGGTGTTGGCCTCAGTTTATATACGAGAACAGATAAGTATTGCTAGAAAGCTTGTGTACACACATGTCATTCATTCCAATGTCAACACACGAAATTTGAAGTGAATACCACTACTAATGGCTGAAACCGCATTAGTTTTGAACATCAACCTGTCGTGTGTGTAGTGAAAAAACGGCGACATCAGTTAGTTTAAACATATTTTATTTGCATATTATTTACAAGTACACTGCAGCTCCATTATAACGCGGTCGCGTATAGCGCGATCTCCATTATAACACGGGTCTCTCGTGGATCAAAAAAAAATATTTAAAAAATCGAGAAAAAAAAATTATAAAAAAAGAAAGAAAAAAAAAAGAAAAAAAATCATCGGACGTCGTAGTCATCGTGTAATCAGTTGAATCGGGATTTCTGCAAGTTTATTCAAACAACGAAGTTCAAAGTCCATGAAAGGATTATTATTAGTATGTTAGCTTTAATCGGGTGATCATGTTAATAGGCATATTTATTAATCAATTCAATTACACATAATTGTCGCTAATAAATGGTTGCATGTTCGATCACCTTTCTTTTGATTTACTCCTGCTTTACTCCCAGGTGCAATATTTAGCATTTTATAAATAGACTGGTGTTTCAGCATTATCTGGGTATGGGATCACATGGTCTATTGTTTACACTGCAGCCAAAGGCTATCTCGCTTAAATCGTAAATTTCATTCATCAATATGACTTGCAGCGTAAACAATAGATCACGTGACCCCACAACCTGAGATTATGCATGTATCAACCGCATGAATAGGCAGGACACGTGACCATAGGCATTATTTATTATCAATTAATCCATTTAAGCGTCTGTTGATCGTGAGTAGTATACATTGTAATAAGCGTCTGTCTATCGCGAGCACTATACAACATAATAAGCATGATTTTATAAATAACTTGTATGTTTAATACATTAATACATACAAGTTTGTATGTCATAGACATTATTAATAATTACTTTAACTTCTGTTCAAATGACATGATTTTATATGAGTCCGTTGCTAATGGAATTCTCGCAATAGTTGGTAACCGAAATGCGAATGATACCAGTAACCCGTGCAGTACCAGTACCCGTGCATGTCCCAAAATTTTATAACGCGGTCGGATTCGATCGCGGTTTGAAATCTTGGACCCCGACCACCGCGTTATAATGGAGCTGCAGTGTAATGCATCAATCATAGTAAATACAGAATTATACAAATGGGATTGGATTGAAAGCAAGCTTATATAAATCCTCTCCCTGACGTGTAACTTGGTATCACAGGCTGCAAGAACCAGGACATAACAAACATAACCAGCACTGCCATTAGCATAAAATTGAGATTTTATTCTTGCTTTATGCTCATAGCTCCCGCTTCCTGCGATACCCGGTAGATGTATTATAGATGACAATATGTAAATATACATGCATTAAACAATTTTAACAAAAAAAAGGAAAGACAGCTATTTTGGTTCGTTATTATAAAACAAAAATAGAGAGAAAAAAAAATTCCACTGCGGCAGTTCGAGAAAACAAAATATGTTCGCACAC
Source organism: Conchocele bisecta (assembly GCA_029237695.1). Lineage (NCBI taxonomy): Eukaryota > Metazoa > Mollusca > Bivalvia > Lucinida > Thyasiridae > Conchocele > Conchocele bisecta. Next base: position 35,204,886 of record CM055277.1, read on the forward strand.
CAAGCCACCCACGCCCACATTAAGTCTTGGTTGTCGTGATGATGTACAAAAGCAGACACATTGGAACCCCTCCAAACCGGACACCCTGGGATGTCCCCAGGGCGTCCGGCATAGGGAAGTTCCACTGTAAATCAGTCATATGATCACTCCTACACCTCTTTCATGCCTTGCAATCACGAACAGACTGTACCATGAGAGATAGATAAAAATAAAAACAAGGTGTCCGGCTGACAGAGGTTCCACCGTACCATTTAAAAGCGACTTGTATTCTCTATGTACATTCTTACAGCTGTAAATATTGTTTCATTAGTAGGATCGTCCAGTTGTATATTACCAGCTTGTATATCATCTATTAGTTGGTTTCTATGTAGTGCATATCTTGGACAGGAGAAAAAGTAGTGAGTGGCATCTTCAACTTGACCACAGATACAATTTGGTGATTCAACAATATTTTTGCAATGAAGGTCATAGTTAAGAGCACTGCATTTTGTCCGGAGTCGTGTATGTATTACTTGCATATGCCGTTGACCACTGTAATAATAACTTGGAACCTTGTCTGTGATTTTTTTAATTTTGGTTTTAAAACAACTAAGTGAAGGAGCATTCCGTGTGTTTTCTGACATAGAGTTCCAGTCTCGGACTGAAGAGGGAAGAAATAAGTTATAAAAGAGAGTTGTTCTGGATCGTATGGTCTGTAGGTTGTCAGCATTTCTTAAATTGTAACGAGTAGTGTCTGTTTGAGGCGGAAGGATATCTACAAGGTAATTAGGTGAAATGCCGTTTTTCATTTTGTAAAAAAGCGACAGTGTATGTGAATGTCGTCTATTTTCTAATGTTTCCCAGCAGATTTCAGCATATAATGAATCTATTGAAATTAGCCGAGTTGCACCTGTAGCTATACGGGCAGCTTCAATTTGGATTTTTTCCAATCCATCTTTCTCATATTGAGTACAATTATCCCATACGATATCAGCATATTCTAACAGAGGTCTAATAAAGGAAAGGTAAATTATTTCGAGACATTTTCTATCTAGTATGTATTTTAGTTTTCTCATAATGTATATTCTACGCCATGCTTTCCCTGTTATATATTCTATATGTTGATGCCATGTTCCTTCATTGTTAAAGTATATACCTAGGTGTTTGTGGCTCTCAACTTCTGAAACATTAACATTATTCATCAATATTGGGGAATGTGCTGGTCTGTTACGTTTCCGTGATATAAGTAGTGATTCTGTCTTCTTAGGGTTAAATGTTACAAGCCATTTATTAGACCAATTGGTAATAGTTTTAAGATCGGAATTAATGGTCCTAGTAGCAGTTTCGGGAGTGTCTACAATAAGGTATAAGCTGGTGTCATCAGCAAAGAGACGTATATTGGAGCTTATGTCCATAACAATATCATTTATGTATAGGAGAAATAACAATGGTCCGAGGATAGAACCTTGTGGGACACCAGCTCCAATGTGGTTCCAGTTAGAGTAGACTCCTGGCAGCACAACCCTTTGTTTCCGATTACTAAGGTAGCTGGCGAACCAGTCATGAACGTTATTAGTAACACCTGCCGCTGTTAATTTCATAAGCAGACCAGTATGCCAGACACAGTCAAATGCTTTGCTGATATCACAAAATACAACCCAGACTTCTTTTCCATCATCTAATGCACGGCAGAATGCATTATAAAGGAAGGTCAGTTGGTTTACAGTTGAATCACCTGGTACAAATCCAGACTGTAAAGGTGTTAATATATTGTTGTCTTTGAAGTGATTGTACAAATATTTAAAAACTGCCCTTTCAAGAACTTTACTAATAGTATTGAGCAAGGATATGGGGCGATAATTCGAACTGAGAGAGGGATCACCAGCCTTAATATAGGACATACGTTGGCCTGTTTCCACTCGTCTGGAAAGTGTCCACATTGTATAGATTTATTAAAAAGGTCCTTTAAAGGGACATCTAGTTCAGATTTTAATTCTTTAAGGATGCGATTATTGACACCATCTGGGCCAGATGCTTTCCCTAGAGGTAAGTTAGATAATATATTATGTATATCTATTTCACTTAGAGTGATAGATTCAAGAGTATTGGTCACTGCATATGGTGTTAAAGAAGGTAGGTGTGAAGGGGGGTCTGGTAAAACTGTTTGGTCACAGAAATAGTTATTTAAAATGTTAGCCTTTTCTGTACTATCATCAATTATTATTCCGTTATGTTGTAGTGGTGGAATTGTTTTATTTTCATTTTCATTGATAAAATGTTTCAATACGGACCACCAATCTTTTGAACGGAGTTGTCCTGACTTTAATGTATTACTTATCCCGTCATGATACTCTTTCTTTGATGCCCTTATCATTAAAATAACGTCATTCCGAAGCTTACAAAATTTTAACCAGTGTGAGTTATTATTAGTTTGTTTTGCCTTATGATAGAGCCGTTTCCGTTTTCTAATCATCCTCTTTATGTTAGTTGTTATCCAAGGCAAATCGGACTGTCTAATGATTATATCTTTATTAGGGATATAAATCTCGGCAAGTGTAATAATTGTATTAATAATATTATGTGCATATTCATCAATATTTTGCGATTTTAAGTCATCCCAGTTTATTCTGGAGATATCCCTGCGTAACATGTCATAATCACCGTTCTCATATTTCCATATTTTACGTTTAAATGGCTTGACCTTAGGCTTGGAGAATTTTAAAAGGCCGAAAATGGGACAATGAAACCGAGTCTCTTGCGGTAAAAATGGATCGCCTACTCCGCTCATAACTATAGAGTCTTTATTGGATACGAATAGTAAGTCGATAATGGACTGCGAATGTTTAGTGAAGTGCGTTTAAGGTATTATAGTTAAAGTCGCCAACAATTATAATATCTCGGAAACCGGTATCAATGGCCATGTGAATTGAGTCCTCAATGTTATTGTTATATATAACGTTAGCGCTTGGGGGTCTATAAAAGACGCCAAATAAGAAATGCTTTTTGTTAGACACAATTTCAACCCAAATAGATTCAATATTAGCGAATTCGAGATCGAGTCTACGTTTATGAAATAATGTGTTTCTAATATATATGACCACGCGGCCATGCCTATCAGCGTGACGATCCATCCTTTCGGGAGTTTTAAAGTTGTTAAGAAGGATATTGTCAGTATTGTTGTCATCACCAAGCCACGTCTCTGTGATAGCTATTATGTCAAAGTCCTTAAGCTCAGCCCTTAATAAATCTATTTTTGGGAACAAACTTTGAACGTTGCAGTGTACGAATGACAGATGGTGAGACAGATCTGATTGTGGAATTATGTTGGGACTCAACGAGAGTGCCGATGATTGAGAAGAAGTTGAACTGAATGAGTATTCAAATGAATTATCACTATCTATGGGACCTGGATTTGGATGAACATCACCAGAAAGAATAATAATTAGCCATATTGTCCATACTATGGTAAATAATACTGAGCCGCAATTATTAACAAATCGAGAGTTAAGTTCGATAACTAAAGTGGGTACAATATATTTACAATACTGTACAGGTTTAGACATGTGTGCCAAGTTGGCATTGGTTCTAACAGACGAGAGTAAACTGTATGTAGATGTGGCATTCGAGATCAAGTATGAAAACAGAATAGCGTGGAGCGCTAGAGGGAATCTGCTTCGTACACGGTAGTTGCATCCGCCCAATACGGTCGAACGACGGGTGACTATGGTCACGTGACCGACGAAATCATAATGATAAACTGTGATTCGACCGTAATAAGCGGATGGCACCTACATGTGTATTGAATACCCAATGCAGACCCGAGACGGATCAGTGAGCGAAAAAGACCTCGAACTATCCTACAGTGGCTGAAATAAATGCATAAAAAACACAAGAAAAACTGCATGTTGGTACTTATGACGAATACTGTCCGGACACGTTTCTGGAATAGACATACACAGAAGGAAATGTGGATAAAAAACGAAAAAGAAGTAAGTTAATATAGTAAGGCCTACTGAATAGTGACGCTGCAATATAATGCGCCCGGCTGAATGGGGAAGCGAGTGGGAACCTTGAGTGCATCCACACATTCTAGTGCAGAAATGGTGATCAGCGAATGTTCTGACCAGACTGCGCATGCGCTCAGGTCGATATATATCTTAGTTGGCATTAAACGTCTCAATGGTCCACTTGTCAGGGCGAGTTGCACAAACCAAACGAATCGAGGTGCGCTTGTATATGGTAACTAATATAATTACTAATTATGGTAAAAGCAGCAAAATAGATTTCCAATCCACGGACAGTGTTCTAGGTCATAACTTATTTCCATACAATCGTGAATAGCTAAAACTGTAGTTCAATGGTATGCATACTGATCGATTGACATATGTAGGCCAGCTTAGACTCAGATACATGTAAGATAGTGTAAAGATGTGTCTATACTGCTCAAAAAGACATCAGGTTCCCTATCAGCCGGACACTCAGTTGAGTGAGTGAGTGAGTGAATAGGGTTTAACGTCCGCTTTTCTGACATAGAGGTACAAGCCTCAGGGAGTCTACACGCAGACGGGTCAACGGGGTCGTGTCCCGTATCCACCTGTCCGAGGGGGGTAAATCCCAACTTCAGAACTCAATATTTACAATCAAAATATATATTCAGTCCTGAAATTAGAACAACCTGATCTGGTGCAAGGCCCTCGCCACACCAGCATCATTTATCCCATCCCCTAAAAGTAATAGGATTAGCGCTAATCTTACTTTTATATATGGGGCATAGCCTGACTCAACTCTCACATACAAGAAAGCCAAAAATGTACATGAGGGCCAAATCCGGTATAGTGGGTTCCAGAAAGTATGAACCCAATCGTTAAGCCAGTTTAGTCGCCTTTTACGACAAGCAATGGCTACTGCAGCACTATTCTCAGGATCAGTTGATCCCGCCCCGGTGCCTGCACGGGGCGCGACATCAGTTGAATATTTAACCTTCGGAAGGCTATACTAATGTGTCTGGCGCACTAATGAACACATAGCATGAGCAAGTTAGTTAACCAGTGCAGATTAAGAGAATATGTAGCCAGGATACACATATCAATAGATGTCGGTGTTGTAGCAATAAAATAGGTGCGATCACTGACGATTTCAAGCAAACTGAGACATTGAAGAACTTACCTGATTTAGCAAGATGTCAGCAGTGTTGCGATGTAACCAGGGACTGGGAATCGAGTGGCTAGATGTGTTTGCGACAAGTGAGTTATGCACCATCAACCATATATTTCAAGCACCGGAGACATTATTTTTTAAAAGAATGACACTGACGTCATTTAAAACATTAGTTCTTGCGCCTGTAGTCATTTGTGATTCCTTTCAAACTATCATCTATTAAGATACGCCAGCACTGCGGAAGTTGTCCTCCATTCGTCGTTCTGTCATGTCATGCTTGAATGTTGTTTCACTTTGATTAGCGATCATCAAGGCACTTGTACACCACTAATATTGTCCAAATGGGACCATTTATATACCATACGTGAAGTTAATTCGTCTATAACTCATAAGTTGCATTAGAGTATAACCGTCGATTGGCTTGCGATATTTATGTAGTTGAATAGTACAGCGATGTTCGCATATCAATGTATCACGTATTGATGTTTGTCCCCCATGTATTATAGTGTAAATAATAAGTGATTAACATATCCTAGTTTACTTAAGCCCATCCCTTACATCCCAACTACGTGTTACCCCTTTTCGTCGGTCGAGCCCAGGTATACTTGCCACAATGTTGTACCATTTGAACTAGACTTGACCCATACAATAATAGGGGAGACAATTTGTGTCGATCATTCACTGACCTTGGAATGGCCTTGACAAATATGAACGAGAGCATGCAATACAGTGCCCAAGTCGGTACTGTAACACAATGTTTTACAATGACTTTCATGCAAAAAAGTTATTAGACATGGATCATGGCATGCATGCCGCATGCTAGCAGACTAAGCAAAAACACATCTTACCACATCTTGAACCAGACTTATTAGTTCAACATGACGGCGTTTCAGTAGCTGCAGTTCGTCCATAACTTTTTGCACATGTTCTTCATATTCGCTGTCAATGGGCTTGAATGCATGACCAGAATGCTGAAACACAACAAGGTTGAAGAAACTTTTTGACATAAAACAAGAATTCCGCCACGGAAGCGGTGTCGCACCTGCGGAGGCATTTGACCGTAACATGATCATGGACACGAAAAGGTCAATGTCATGATAATGGCAGCATGAGTGTGTACCAAATGCTTAAATGTATCAAGTGTTCAAATAATGACGCAATCCATCATGTAATATTAAAGTTACATGATGATGAAGAAACTGGTACAAACTTTTTTTAACGTAAAAATGGCTAAGTGTCAACAATGTGAAGGTGAAAAAGGTCAAGGTCATGTTAATGGCGGCATATTCCAAATACTCACATGTATCAAGTAATATTATAAAAGGTATATTAAAGTAATATTAAAGGTATACAAACTTTTTGACGTAAAAATGGCTAAGTGCTTCTGCAACAATGTGAAGGTAAAAACGTCAAGGTCATGTTAATGGCGGTATGAGTGTGTTCTAAATTATTCCATGTATCAAGTGTCCAAATATTGAAGCAATCAATTAAGTGATATTAAAGTTATATGATGATGAAGAAATATGATGATGAAGAACAAAGTTTTTGACGCCAAAAAAATGGCTACGTGTTTCCGCAAAAATGTGAAAGTAAAAAAGGTCAAGGTCATGTTAATGGTGGCATGAGTGTGTTCCTAATGCTCACATATATCAAGTGTCGAAATATTGAAGCAATCTGTCAAGTAATATTAAAGTTATACATGATGAAGAAGCTTGTACAAACTTTCTGACACCAAAAAAAAATGGCTAAATGTTTCTGCAAAAATATGAAGGTAAAAAAAGTCATGGTATTGTTAATGGCGGTACGAGTGTGTTCCAAATGCTCACATATATCAAGTGTCCAAATATTGGAGCAATCTGTCTAGTAATAATGAAGAAACTTGTACAAACTTTTTGACGCAAAAAAAATGGCTAAGTATTTCCGCAAAAATGTGAAGGTAAAAAAGGTCAAGGTAATGTTAATGGTGGCATGAGTGTGTTCCTAATGCTTACATAATTCAAGTGTTCAAATATTGAAGCAACCTGTCAAGTAATATTAAAGTTATACCATGATGACGAAGCTTGTACAAACGTTTTGACATTTCGGACGACAACAAAGGACAAAGCGTGAATGTGAAGGTAAAAAAGTCAAGATATTGTTAATGGTGGTATGAGTGTGTTTCCAATGTTCACATGTATCAAGTGTCCAAATATTGGAAGCAATCCGTCAAGTAATATTAAAGTTATACCATGATGAAGAAGCTTGTACACACTTTTTGACGCAAAAAAAAATGGCTAAGTATTTCCGCAACATTGTGAAGGTAAACAAGAAATGCGTCTGTCGAACGCGGATGCCACCTGCAGCATATTTGAGAAACTATGACAAAGTGGTTAACCAAAAAGTGTGACGGACGGACGGACAGACGGGCAGACGGACGGACGGACGGACGTTCTTACAAATGGATACTTATGTGGCTTATCACATGTTAAATATTAGCCACATAAAACGATTTTTAGCCACATAAAAGGATTTTTTAGGTGGCTAATTGTAACCAACCCTATCCTTTACTAAGTCCATAACCCTGTGGGGCTAGCCACATAAGTACCCTAATGTGTACCCGGACGGACGGACGGATGGACAGACGGACGGTCCAAAAACTATATGCCACCCGTTTCTTCGAAACCCGGTGGCATAAAAAGGTCAAGGTCATGTTAATGGCAGAATGAATGTTCTCAATGCTCACATGTATCAAGTGTCCAAATATTGAAGCAATCCGTCCAGTAGTATTAAAATCATACCATGATGACGAAGCTTGTACAAACTTTTTAACATTTCGGACGCGGCGACGTGGACGACGACGGAAAAAGCGGCCACTATAGTTGCGACTTCTGCTAAAGCAGGCGTGACAATGAAAGGTGTTACTAATGTAAGTAGATTTTCACACTGATATCAGGGGTGACAACCATGTTTCCTTAAGATGTTAATGGACATTACTATTTATTCTCTGTATTTATTTTTTGATGTGCAATGATCATACTTTATAATCTGTGGAAAAAAAAAAAATTCAGGTCACACATTTAATTAGTATAAATAATAAAAAAATATCATGCCTCATTTGCATATGAAAATACCTGAATACTACCGTGCGTCACTGTCAGTAAAATAAATTTTACTAAATGATTACATCTGTATAGTGGACACTCATAATTTTTAGAACTGGTGTAATAGTGACACACTTATTTCATTCCTATAAAGAACATTTTGTACCTACTGAGTGGGCATGTACCTTTAATGTTATATCATGATGAAGAAACTTGTACAAACTTTTTGACGCAAAAATATGGCTAAGTGTTTCTGCAAAAATGTGAGGTAAAAATGGTTATGTTAATGGCGGCATGAGGGTGTTCCAAATGCTCACGTATATCAAGTGTCCAAATATTGAAGCAATCCGTCCAGTAATATTAAAGTTATACCATGATGACGTAACTTGTACAAACTATTTGACTATAGTCGCGACAATAAACTAGACATTATGTTTGTAAAACATGGATATGCCCCCATGGCATACTGGACTCTAACTTGAGAAACTCTTACAAACTTTTCAAAATGGCTAAGTGTTTCGGCGACATTTCAAAGTGACAAGGATGAAGGTCGTGTTAATGGTGGTGAGAGTGTGTGACAAATGTTCAGGTGATTCAAGTGTCCAAGTATCGAAGCAATCCTTTACAAACTTTTTGACGTAAATGTACACGGACACCCGCCCGCCCGGCGGGCGGGGGCGGACGTACGGACGTAAAGATGGAACCTCAATAGCAATGCAATATGCCCACTTGCTCCTTGCTATCGCATAGAGAGCATAAAATCTCTGACGCACGTATGCATGTACGCACAGACGCATGTACGTACATACACCAATGTGACGACTATATTCTGCTGTCCGCAAGCGTGCGCGACAAACAAGTGCTTTATATGCTTTTTCCAGTACATTTTCACGCTTGTGAAGAACCTCAATCTATTTTTAGTTCGTAAGCCGACTATGCTATTGTATGACATGCTGGTAAATTGAGTGCCGCTAGATAATTAGCCAGCAAAACGTATGCTTCTAACAAATTTAGACTACAGGAGTGTGCTAGCCGATCAGGAGCTAGACTGACAACAAATCTCATAGGCTCCATAAACGATAATTTTTAATTACCGTATTTCGCCGTGTATTGCGCGCACTGGTGTACAACGCGCATCTATATTTTGGGGAAAAAAATCGGGAAACAAATAGTTTGCGTCAATAGCCGCGCAGTAAATTTTCACCAAAAAAATTGGTGGAAATTCCGTCCAGAGTATAAGAAAATTGCTTTCCGAGTTCACATCCACAATGCTGAACATAATTATGCTGTTAGGCTCTCTCAAAGCTGCTAATCGGTGACAAAAAGATCGCCAAAGGTCAGCTTTACTAATCGAGGCATAAATTAGACTTTATATTGTCTAAAATTATGTTGTATTTATTGGTATTTACTGATTAATATGCTTATTAAAAATTCACGATGCACGTAATAAATTTATTGAACCTACTTACTAAGAAGTTTGTTGTATATAATTCCACCATATTTGCCATTTGTGTACAACATAACAGACCGCAATACACATATTACCCGTATTCGCCAACAGCCCAACACACAGCAGCCTGTGTGTCAAACTGCTTCCTGCACATGAGAAATGGGCCATAAACAATTATCCCCCCCCCCCCCCCCCCCCACCATCCAAATATTGACAGTCGATATACGTAAGTATAGTCCGCAGACGATAACTTGATACGTGTTTACATACAAACCGATCATAAACAAAACACAGAATAGGTGAGACAGGTAAATATACCTGTGGAAATATCCCTTTTCAATATTGATTTTTGAGATTTGTCATCAAGTGTTATGTAGTCGAGGTGTTACAGTGAAGATATCAATGCCGTAGGTAGTGAGTTCGAATCTTACTTTTTCATACATGTATACACATATATTTTTATTTGTTTATATGTTATTATATATTTCTTTTGTATGTGTGTTGCTCTTACAAATTACATTAACTAATCATGAGATAGATTACATGTAAAACGTTAGTCTCTCACTTTGAAGAAAACTAATAACTAAATGCACATATGTGTGTACATGAAGAATCTTGGAGTATGTTCTCGCTGATCATGTCATATTGAGGTCAAACAGCAATAGTGATAACCCTCACCGTTTCACTTATTCCCTTCTCCAGCAAGCAGTCATAAAAAAACACAGAATGATATCGACAAAAGTAATGCGTTTTGTGAGGTTCGAACTCTCGACCAGATAAAATGAACAAAAGTTCCGCTAACGTCTGAATATTCTCCCGCTTCGATACCACTGAGCCACACTACATGTCTATTTTGCGCACCAAGATACACTATTATATTGACATGCATGCACGTGCACTTTATCATGTAGTTAGTATACACGAAAACGAGGTTATGATATGATAATACACCTGGTCTACCTATATTTGGACTCATCGATTGACCTCCAGCAACTTATTATCGTCTGTCATTTATACAGATAGTGTGTATTCACTGTTTATTGATTAGGTTTACAAATAGACATACGGTAGCGGTCGCCGATATAATACGGTACTACTACTACCTGAATACACGACAGTCAAGCATAGCCCCATATCAGTGTATGCGCAGGCGAATCAGGGGCTATGCTGGTCACACATGTCATAAGGTATTGATGTTTGAATATTTTACAAAAATAGTAACTGTCAGTCGGCAACCTAGCAACGACTACGACCATTACGGAGTGTTACCGAGTACGATCTGAATGTGCGCGACGCTTGATTTAGCATCTGAAATCTTACATCAAGCGCTTATCGGTCCTCATTAATTATTCACAGAATGGCGGACGTGTGACGTCACTTCGAAAATTTACAACCAAACAATAACAGGCAGGCAACATTTGACCGATATGAGATCGGGACACCAGCGTAAATTTCCTCTAATACACGTAGCCTCTTATGTTACAAGCCTGGCTATATTAAATCACCACCCATAAAATAGAAATCAACTTCAAGACGGAAACAATGTCAATGGAATTGAATTGGTGTTTAACGCCCAATGTGGATAAATGTAGCTTTGGATGGAGAAATGGGGCTTATGGCATTTGTGGCTTGTGTATATCCAGATCATCTTGCTTATTATTCGGCACATTTGATGTGTATTTTTACTACGCTTAGTGCATCCCAGAAATTAAAAATGATACCAATTTACCATCAATCTATACATACCACACCCATTCTTACCCATCGATATTTTTTCTCTTGTTTCACACTATGCGTATTTCAACGTCATAGCGGACACCTGTCAAAAATTTATATTTCCGTTTCCGGGCTTGTTTTGTTTGATAGAAAATGCATAAAAATGGCAGAAATCAGAAATTTATATACCTACCTATAACGCGCAGGGCGACTTCTGGATTAAAAATGTGGGTGAAAAAGTGTGAGCAATACACTGCGAAATACGGTAGTTTATACACTATATTGGAGACTGTCATATAATTCTCCCAGTGGATGTTTCTGAGGATTCTTGACATAATTATATAATAGCGACTGGCTGGAATACTTCGGACTTGGATAATTAATCGAGAATATCATTATAATATAGACCATGTGATCTAGGAATTATTATTATTGTGAATGTATATCGTTATAATTTAATGATCGAGACTATGGAATAGATTCCTTTGTTGCAATATTTCACGCATTAAATTAGAACCAAGTGTGTAAAAGTTGCCACAAAAATGGATGTGTGAGCCAGATCGAACAGTCGGAAGCGCAAATCTGCGGACGTGACATTGGATCGGGTTGAGATTCCACAATCTAATATCTCGGCGGAGATACCTTACGACATGTCACTTCCCGAAAAATGGAGCGTGCAGAAGTTAAAATCTGAACTTACGGCAACTGGGAATATCACCAGGCCTTCGACAGAATAAATATTGTTTAGTTCACCTATATCGGTAGGCGACATCAAATTCAAGATCAACAAGCAGTACGGTTATATCAACAGATGACGTCATTGCGCAGTTGGTTGCGCAGACATCGCCCAGCGGCAGTAACCATGGTCGCGGTGTCGCTTTATCTGAGCATGCGCAATCGCACACAGTACAGCGCAGTGAAACCGAAACTAGACTTCGACAAAAACATTGCAGATCTGCAGGCCAGTGTGTCTGCTTTACAGCAGACCGTCGCGAAACTTACTGATAACATGGATAAACTTATACAGCAAAATGGGCAAACTAATTCGACATCCGCTCACATTCAGTCTCATGTCGCACCTGAGTTACCATCCGTGTCTGGCCAGCCAGTGTTAGCAGACGAACAGTCTGTTGTACAACAATAATAACAACAATAACAATGTCAGTTCCATAAACTTAGAAAATGCTCGGTCCACATACGGGTACACTGCTGAGGCATTGCCTTTCGTAGAAACAGAATTTGGCCTCGTTGTTGATACCTTATTACAATTGTAAGTCGGACTCGGTACCCGGTGGTAACCAAAAACCGGACGTACGCTTAAACACTGAATTAAGTTTGCCACAATTCATTCAGGCATTCGCCGTCTATAAAAACATCATGTGCCAGGTGCATTCTAATAGGCGACCAAAACTAGATCTGTATGAGCGTGATATAATTGACATGGCATCCAGGTATGGGGGTCGTGGCTTTTACGAGTACCACAAATCTTTCTCGCCACAGGCTCATGTACATCTCCGCTTCCATGGCGTGAAAATAAATGGTCAATTCTTGCTCCGAGTGTGGTAACACACTGCACATGTCGCAGTTCTGTCCGTCACAAACCTATGCTGTCTCTGGTACAACGGAAATATACAATAAGGCCAGTAGAGTTACCACGACTCCTGGGAGTTTTGCCAACCGTGCAAATTCTACCAAAGATCTTTTGTGTCGCACGCGAGTGATTCACAATGGAAACGACATTTGTAACAATTTCAACACTATGCGTGGTTGCCATGCGTCTCAATGCAGACATGTGCATTTGTGTTTAGTATGTAAGCAGAGTGATCACTCTAAAATGAATTGTCAGAATTAAAAAAACTGGCAGGCCAGGGACAGAAAATACCGAGCCAGAGATAGTGCCTCAGAACAGCCCTATAAATGTTAAAAAATAGAGTTTTGAGTTGCAGCCTCATCCTGACAAGAACTTCACTAACTATTTAATAGACAGATTTTCAGAGGGATTTGAGACTGGTTTTAAGCATTTACCTGCATTACAGTATGAGTGTAGAAACTTGTTATCTGCAATTAAACAGCCTGACATTACTTCACAGTTGATTCAGTCAGAATTAGTTAAAGGATATTTGATTGGCCCTTTTGACAGCATTCCATATCCACATTATCGTATCAGCCCAATTGGCATTGTTGATGGGAAGTACTCTGGGAGAAAGAGGTTAATTGTGGATTTATCAGCACCTCATGATCATTTATTACATCCCAGTGTAAATGACCTTATTGATAGGGACGAATATTTCTTAACTTATGTCACCATTAGAATAACTAAGCAATTGGGAAAGGGGAGTAGATATTGTAAATCTGGCATTCAAGATGCCTTTAAACAGGTTCCTGTCAAGAGGGAGTTGTGGCCCTTTCAGGTTATCAATTGGAACGATAAATATTACCTCTACACCAGATTAGTGTTTGGCAGTGGATCTAGTCCAAAAAAATCTGATTGTCCCAAGTTATTTGTTGGATCCTGCAAAACAATTATGGAATCAGTCAGTTTACATTTGCTGGACATTTTGCGGTTGGTATTTGAGAAACTTGGTATACCATTATCGCCCACAAAAACTATGGGGCCAGTTACGGTTATTGAGTACTTAGGAATTATATTAGACAGTGTGAAGATGGAGGCACGGTTGCCGCTAGAGAAAGTGCAGAGAATCGCGAATTTGTTACAAACATTCTCAAAAAGGAAATCATGTACAAAGAGGGAATTACAGTAGAAGATCGATCTCTCGAACAGGTCTCTGTCGAACACTCCGGAAAATTCGAACTCGTCCTGTGGTCCTGACAAATTTCCCTATATAAATCATATATTTTTCAAAGTCGAACTCTCGAACCGAAGTCACGGTTGGTCAGTCAATCAACGTAAAATGCTATTGATAGCTCGTACAGTCTGTTGCCAGCTGATCTGTTTGTCTAACAAGGTGTGAATATCACGATTGGCGGTCTCTTTGATCTGTTTCGCTCGACAGGTGGTGACATTAAATCACGAATTTTAAAATTAAACGGCGTTAATTCCACGTCAAGATGACCACAATAATGAAGGGACATGTTCGTATTTGTATTCCTGAGTGACGAATGTTTAGAAAATAATATTCCGCCTTTAACATTTTTAAATGCCAAATTGCGCAATTTCGTTTCAATTTTATTTGTACATATTGTATATTTAATAAACCAGTGTGCTATTTATAGACACATTCTTGGAATATGATGTTTCGCACCTGTCTACTTTCGTTTATTGAATGTTCCAATGTCTTGGCGCGTGAACATGGCGGGTAACAAAAATGATCCTCCATAATATAGGAACTAAATCATGGAAAATAATGGCTTAGCTGTACCGGATTTCATACCTAAAATGATCGCCAGTGTGTTTACTCTTCAGGAATGTGAAAATGACCGCTATTCGTGGATTTTATCAAGGAATACAGATGAATTTTCACTTGTCATCAAAACTATCAAAGTGAAAAACTATGTTACCGCCAGAAGACACAAAGTGCCGTCTAGGAGAAGAGGTGAAGTGAATACAGCGATTTTGAATAAAGTTTCTACTTCAATTCATTCTGCCAATATCTGTAACCCAGCTCTTCCAAAACGGACTAAACACAAATCACCGTCAGAGACCGCTCGTAACAAGGCTCGCTGTAAACAGTACCGTTTACGGAACAAGCAGCTCCGAGCAGCTAACAGCCAGGGTTCGAATTCCGTCTCTAGAGAAGTGGAACATTCCAACTGTGACTGAGAATAAAGCCAGTGTAGATGTTGCGACTACAGTGGAGTCTTTAATCTCGACCCCAGCATACCTGCCATCAGCGGCCTGTGATAATTTACACCTGCAGACGACGACAGTGAGCGGGAAAGTGTACATATAAAAACGTGTACTCGCTGTAGAAAGGAAAAAGAAACTGAGATCAAGTGTCCCAGGTGTAATATCTGCAGCTATTGTTCTGTAGAGTGCAAGATTGGACAGGCTGGCACAAGTTTGCCTGCAAATCCGTGTAGGCTGTTATCTTGTGCGAATTAGTGTGCTGGATACTGTATTATAAGTGTGTACATACAAAACCTATCAGTTGTTATTAACACATTTCATATTACACACGTTTTTAGCCCCAGGTTGAACTTTACTCACTAACAATTAACATTATCGGTGATGAAGACCGTTATCTTCGGTGCGCCTATAGAGAGGCGGTCAATACTGAGAAAAGAAGAATGTTATTTTACGCCGATCTTTTGCAAACACTTTACTGCTTGTGTATACAAATGATCCGTGATAAAAAAACATTCACTAGCAATAAAAATGGTCCATGGTTGGGAAGTTGTGGTTGTCAAGCTTAAGTATAGCATATTAAAATAAACACGTTTACAATGGGAATGTTGCTCACAACAACTTCCGGGTTTGGATATGAAAAAACAAAACAAAGACGAGATGGTGTGTAATATTCAGTTTAATTAACAGTTTATTTAATTACGTATGCATACATGTACATATTGAAATAAAATAATTACTTCATTATATTTGTTTATTTGATACAAACATCAATCAATGGTGTCATTCCTAAATGTAATGAAATCATTGACTAGTATTGATTTTCCACTACGCCTGACTCCATTGCCGGTTCGAGAGATCGATCTTCTACTGTATTATTATTCTTCTGTCAGTAAATGAATGATGAACTTACAATGGCTGATGATATGCAGTTTTTCACGGATGCTACACCTCAAGCATATGCAGGGTATTATTGTGGGAAGTGGTTTCAAGGTAAATTTCCTGCTTTTATTTCATCGGAAGTCGTGGCATCTATGGCTCTGTATGAACTCTATCCGATAGTCATGGCAGCCGTGCTGTGGGTGAGAAATGGACAAAGAAGAGAAATGTGGTGAATTGTGACAATTCAGCTACTGTGAACATCATCAATAAGGGTCGATCTAAGATTCCATTCATTCAAAAGTTTGTTCGTAGGTTGATCTGATGAACGTCAAAAGGTTAGTTTGTTATTATCGCAAGACATATAGCTGGTAAATCAAATGTTATTGCCGACACGTTATCACGTTTTAACATGTTGCAGTTCAGGCGTCTTGCACCAGAGGCAGACACTGTTCCAGAGCGGTGCCTTTCGGTTTCCAAGCTGCATCTGAATTAGACCTGGAAGTCACAAATCTTTGGGCAGCATCTATTGCTCCAAATACTAAATCAGCCTATCAAACAGGCATGCAGTGTTTCACGCAGTTTCTAACAATGTCAGGTTGTATTACGCATCCATTCTAACGGAGGATGTTCTCATTTATTTTGTGACATTCTGTTTCAAGTCACTGCAGCTGCAGCTGGCTACTATTAAATAATATCTGGCAGGTATTCGTTTTCACTATCTGCAAGCAGGTATAAGCAATCCTATGTCTTCTATGGATAGACTGCAATTTGTTCTATGTGGTGTTAACCGTAGCCAAGGAGCAAAGACGAGGTTGAGACTGCCTATAACTTTTTCAATTCTGAAGCAGATTTACGACTTATTATATGCGGGAATTTTTAACCCAAACTTAGATTTGACGTTACAATGTATGTGCTCATTAGCTTATTTCGGCTTTCTTTGCTGCGGTGAGTTCACTGTTAAAGCACTGAATGATGATGTTTATTCATATTTGAAATGTCAGGATGTGTGAATCTTGACAGATCATTCTATGTTTTGTCTTACGTTACCTACTTCCAAGACTGATCCATTCAATGGATATACCGATAGGTGTTGATATACCGATATACAGAAATAACTCCATTAGTTGCTGTCCAGTGTATTTGATGGAACACTATTTGTGACTACGCAGAGAGCAGCTTACATCTACTGTGTTTTGTTATGATATCACGCCACTATTCATAGATGTGGATGGCAAACCGTTCACTAGGACAAAGTTTCTTTATTATGTGAAGCAAGTTTTATGCAGGTTCGGTTATGACGAGAATAAATATAAAATATAGTGGCCATTTATTTCGGATTGGTGCTGCAACTCAATTGTTAACTCAACTCAGATCTTTCTAGTCGTCCACTTGATGCACATTCTAGTTGTTAAATCAACTCAGATCTTTCTAGTCGTCCACTTGATTGCATCAGTCGAACGTCACGTGATGCAACAAATTCATCGAGTGTACTCACTTCAGATCTGATAGTCGTCCACTTATGCACATTCGAGTTGTTAAATCAACTCAGATCTTTCTATCGACCACTTGGATGCACAATTCAGTTGTTTAACCTTCAACTCAGATCTTTATAGGTTCTTCCCACCTTGATGCACATTCGAGTTGTTAACCTCAACTCCAGATCTTTCTTAGTCCGTCCCACTTATGCACCCAAAATTCGATTGTTAACTCAACTCAGATCTTTTCTAGTTCGTCCCACTTGATGCACATTCGAGTTGTTAAATCACCTCAGATCTTTCAAGTCGCCCACCTTGAAATGCACATTCCGAGTTGTTAAATCAACTCAGATCTTTATAGTCCGTCCACTTGAATGCACAATTCGAGTTGTTAACTCAACTCAGATCTTTATAGTCCGTCCCACCGGTTGATTGCACATTCGAATTGGTTAAATTCAACTCAATCGAGTTGTTACTACGAAACTCAGATCTCTAGACTCGTTCCACAAGATGCACCAAAATCGACGAGTGTTTAACTCGACTCAGATTTCTCTCTATTGCTCGTCCACTTGATGCACTTCGAGTTGTTAACTCGAACTCAGATCTTTCTAGTCGTCCACTTGATGAACATTCGGTTGTTACACTCTTTCCTTTTTTTTTTTTTTTTTATCTTTTGATTTTTTTTTTTTTTTAGATCATAGATTCCTAGTTTTCTCGTCCACCTTGATGCACATTCGAGTTGTTAACTCAACTCTGATCTTTCTAGTGTACCACGATGCACATATCAGGATTTATAGTCGTCCCACATTGATGCACATTCGAGTTGTTAACCTCGACTCAGAATCTTTCTTAGTCGTCCACTTGATGCACATTCAATTTGTTAACTCAATCAGATCTTTTTGTCGTCCAATTGACTGCACTTTAGTTTGTTAACTAAACTCATGCTTTCTAGTCGTATGCTCGACTCACCTCTTTCTAGTCTTTCACTCAACTAGTCACCCTCTAGTCGTTTCACGCGAGTTATTAGCTCTACACATTCACTTCGCCATAGTCGTGCAAGAGGATAGCTACTGCATACGTCTCACTTCTTGCTCAGAGAAATCAGGTCTGGTACATGTGAGTCTGATGAAGCACAACGCCAAATAGCAGGTAGCTATAAATATGTTAGATATGTGGTCATGCAATATAAAATATATGATAGTACCGGTGTCACAGGAAATCCCCCCCCCCCCACCCACCCCCTGGAAATCTTCCCCACCCCCCGCGGGGGAAGATTTCCAGGGTCGAGCCTGGAAATATTCCCCCTTGGGGAAGAATTTCCTAGGAATTTCCCCCCCCCCCCCCCCCCGGGGTGGAGTGAGTGAGTGAGTGAATAGGGTTTAACGTCCGCTTTTCTGACATAGAGGTACAAGCCTCAGGGAGTCTACACGCAGACGGGTCAACGGGGTCGTGTCCCGTATCCACCTGTCCGAGGGGGGTAAATCCCAACTTCAGAACTCAATATTTACAATCAAAATATATATTCAGTCCTGAAATTAGAACAACCTGATCTGGTGCCAGGCCCTCGCCACACCAGCATCATTTATCCCATCCCCTAAAAGTAATAGGATTAGCGCTAATCTTACTTTTATATATGGGGCATAGCCCGACTCAACTCTCACATACAAGAAAGCCAAAAATGTACATGAGGGCCAAATCCGGTATAGTGGGTTCCGGAAAGTATGAACCCAATCGTTAAGCCAGTTTAGTCGCCTTTTACAACAAGCAATGGCTACTGCAGCACTATTCTCAGTATCAGTTGATCCCGCCCCGGTGCCTGCACGGGGCCCCCCGGGGTGGAATATTTCCAGGCTGGACCCTAGGAAATTCCCACCCTGGAAATTCTCCCCCCCACCCAAAAGTTTGTGTTTAAATGCTACAAAGCAGAATTATTTCCCACCAAACATGTACACATAGACACAATGTATGTCATTTGGTAGTATAAGAAAGGGGAACATAAAAAATCACCTCCCTCACATACTTCTCCACAAGCAGACATACATTATGACTATGTTAGTTGGGTATACATGTAGGGATATTACGTCCTCTGTTACCAACAGACTGGTTCTAGCATGTGCATTTTGTATGCTCCTGAGCACAATATCAACAATGTATATGAAAATACATTAAAAAGTTTTGTGGACAGTGTCTGTGAAGGTGGTGATGTGGGCGGGGGGGACCTTGACATTGGGCACAGGGGCCGCACGGGAGCAGGGTAGAATGAAAATATAGATGATGATAAACACCCATGTGAAGTTTCAAGGTAATGGGCAAAGCAGGTGCAGAGATATAGTACATAAAAAAACTTTAACCAAAAAATTCAAAGTAATTTGACCTTGACATTGGGCACAGGGGCCGCACGGGTGCGGGTAGAATGAAAATATGGATGATGATAAACAGGCATGTGAAGGTTCAAGGTAATGGGCAAAGTAGGTGCATAGATATAGTACATGAAAAAACTTTAACCAAAAACTTTAACCAAAAACTTCAAAGTAATTTGACCTTGACATTGGGCACAGGGGCCGCACGGGTGGGGGTAGAATGAAAATATGGATGATGATAAACAGGCATATGAATGTTCAAGGTAATGGGCAAACAAGGTGCATAGATATAGAACATGAAAAAACTTTAACCAAAAACTTTAACCAAAAACTTAAAAGTAATTTGACCTTGACATTGGGCACAGGGGCCGCACGGGTGGGGGTAGAATGAAAATATGGATGATGATAAACACTCATGTGAAGTTTCAAGGTAATGGGTGAAGCAGTTGCAGAGATATAGTATAACGAAAAACTTTAACCAAAAAACTTTAACCAAAAACTTTAACCAAAAACTTTAACCAGACACACGTACGTACGCCAAAGTGCCGACTACATCGCGCTTTCCGCAAGCGGGCGCGACAAAAAGGGGGTGGACGATTTTCTATATACTTCACTACCGACCCTGTAAGTTACACCAGTGTGTCTAGGTTTATGAATATTTCTTGACTTTGGGAGGCTTTACTAGGTATATTTTTTAGAGTATTTCATAATTCTACGAAACTGAATGTTAGCTCAGGTTGATTTTGACATCCCCCACTTTGGAATCATTTTCAGGAAATGGTGTGGTGTTACAAGTGATAAAACAAGACATAGCAAAGTATCTGTGCCTCATATTTTCACGAGAACAATTCCAACAAATTCAGTCGTGTTGAAATTTCTGGCTAAAAATAGGTGGGTGGGGTAACTTTGTGAAAAATTAATTAAACACATCTGATGCGGTTACTGCATTTTTATTGTGGCGCGCGATTTCTACTTCATTTGTGAGTACTTTTCAATATTTGTCGCAAGAGCCTCCTTAACTGATTGTGAGAGGCGGTGATTTTTGTAAGTCACGTGCCGCCCTCAGAAAAGCAGTCAATTTTGGCTATTTTCAACCGTCCCATGATGCCTTAAGGGAAAAGTCTGATTTTTCAAGGTGTCATATTTCACCTCTAACCAGTATTGTTTGACAGAAGAATATTTCCCAAGATAACATCCAGCAGTTTTAGTTGACTGCACTCAAATATGCAGGGGTCAGCAGGGCTAGAGGTAAGCATGGTATTTTGCAGTCGATACACCGAAAGGAAACTTCGCGTTTCGCCATTTTGGGGGTGGGCGATATCCGCGCCCCATTTCGACAGCATCTTTCATTTTGTACATTTTTCTTTGGTTGCGTTTTACGTAAAATGGATGAAATTAGCAATATAGAGCGAGACGAGCAGTTTCGGGGAAAAAACATTTTCCCTTAAGGTCTCACGGGACAGTGGGCGGCTAGCTTTAAAAAGGGGGTGGACGATTTTCTATATACTTCACTACCGACCCTGTAAGTTACACCAGTGTGTCTAGAAAAATAGGTTTATGAATATTTCTTGACTTTGGAAGGCTTGACTAGGTGTATTTTTTAAGAGTATTTCATAATTGTACGAAACTGAATGATACCTCTGGGGTTGATTTTGACCTCTTGGAAAATGGAGCATGCTATTCTGTCTCGCCGGTATGGTTTCGCGTCAGAATTTAAGGTATTTTTCGGGCATTTGTAGCGAAAATTTGAGGTGGTTATGACCCCGCTTTGGAATCATTTTCAGGAAATGGTGTGGTGTTACAAGTGATAAAACAAGACATAGCAAAGTATCTGTGCCTCATATTTTCATGAGAACAATTCCAACAAATTCAGACGTGTTGAAATTTCTGGCCAAAAATAGGTGGGTGGGGTAACTTTGTGAACAATTAATTAAACACATATGATGAGGTTACTGCATTTTTATTGTGGCGCGCGATTTGTACTTCATTTGCGAGTATTTTTCAATACTTGTCGCAAGAGCCTCCTTAACTGGTTGTGAGAGGCGGTGATTTTTGTAAGTCACGCACCGCCCTCAGAAAAGCAGTGAATTTTGGCTATTTTCAACCGTCCCGTGATGCCTAATGTCAGAGACTATTTTGCTCCCTTTTCGATAAATTAATTCAAATGTATATTTATGTGCGGCATCAGTTGAAACATTTGCCTGACTTGTTGATACATCATTCACTCGCCTGAAGCGACTCGTCCCAATACGTACGCTCGACACGACATTCTGTATGCTCGTCTCACATTATTATCAGCTCGCCAGTCGGTACGCTCGACTGCCCTGGACGACCCACCTCTCTATAGTCCGAGTACGCTCAACACACCAGTCGGTTACACTCGACTACCCTGCACCACTTTCCTCATTATAGTGGGTACTCTCGACTCGCCAGTCGGTACGCTCGATTAATTTTGATGACTCACCTCTTTATAGTCGGTACGCTTGACTCGCCAGTCAGTACGCTCGACTCGCAGATGTGGGGATTGGTGGGTCAGAGGGAATGGAGTGGTGTTATTGAGTATTTCAGATAACTGATAAAGGAAGGACAAGGCAAGTTACAGCATAATGATGATCTTACTGCAATTTTAGGTAATAGTCAATCGAGTAATCTGGTGTATAAATTATGAGGATCAAGATTGGTCACAAATGTCATGCAGGTAAGCCCCATTTTTTTTCCAGACATAAGTGCGTATCAGGAGCTAGATTGGTCATAAATTACAAAAGCTATATTAATTCACATTAATGGGAATCTATCAGCACTCACCTTGCCACCCCATAGGGCACACTGGTGGCAGATAGATAGTCTGCAGGTCATACAGAATACACTGATCTTTTCCTTGTGCTCCTCACACCTGCAAATACATCAAACCAATGAGAATAGGAGAAATTTGAATAACTGATGCATTCAAGTTCTGCTCCGGAATAGACAGCGTCAGTGGTGTGTCCCGGTATGACCCCGGACTATGGCCAACAAAAAATAAGAGTCACAAAATACACCCGTCGAGGTGTAGCCAATATACAAGGGGGCTATGACTCCATAGAAAAAGAAATCAGTAACACTCAGGGTTCTCAATAAGTTTCCAAGTAGCAGGGTCAAATCTAAAAGTAGCCAGGTTATTGAACGAGCAAAGCTCGTTCGTCGAGTAAGCGAAGCTTACGAGATGGCTAGGGGTGTCCGGGGGCATGCCCACCCCCCCCCCACCGGAAAATTTTTGACCTCTAGACTCAATTTCCTGCATTCTGGTGTCTTTTAGAATCAATATTTGCACCTATATTTAGTCAACTTTTGCCAGAAGTAAATTACATGTTCATTAATTCTGCCATTTTTGGTGATAGAAATTGAGAATATTGGTTCTAAACGACATAAAAATGCAGGAAAGTGAATGTAGATATCCAGGCGTGGGTATAGGATTTCCAGTTGGGGAGGGGGGCGTCAACCAAAATCAAATGTATGCGGGAGGTTTGGGGGTCCCCCCCCCCCCGCGAAAATTGTTTAAACCAGAACGCCTCACACACTATTTCCTGGCTCAACGCTGATTATTTCACCTGCAAAAACTTGATTTTGGATTTTTAAAAAACAAGAATTGTGCATGGTTTTGGGGGTCTACCAAAGAAGAACATTTTTAAAACCAGAACCACTCAGTCGCGATTTCCAGGCACATAGGTTGAATCACAGTTTGGATGTTGGTGTCCGGGCCAATAATTGTTTATGGAGAAACTAGTATTTATTGACATGTTACGGTTACCTAGTTAACCGTTTATTCCACATTGAAATGTGCAATCACTCCTTTAAGTTTAAGGAAATACCTCACAAAACTTATTTTCTGCAGAATTTCTTACGGTGAATCAGGCAGCTTTGCATAGAGAACAATTAATGATTATAGCCCTGAACACTGATTGGTATACCTTAAACAAAATTAAAGCAAATTTGACAAGAATGCCAAAGGTCACAAAAAACACATATGGAAGCAAGGCCAGTCAACAAGGGGAGAGAACTCACTGAAAATCAATATGGTTCTTCATTTTGACATGATAAACATGTATAGTAGTAGCTATGTGTGTGTCTGGTGGTATGTGGGGGACACAAGTAACTGTGTGTGTGTGACTGGTGGTGTGTGAGAAACACAAGTAGCTGTGTGTGTGTGGCGGCTGGTGGTGTGTGTGGGGACACTAGTAGCTGTGTGTGGGGATGGTGGTGGTGTGTGTGGGGACACTAGTAGCTGTGTGTGGGGATGGTGGTGGTGTGTGTGGGGACACTAGTAGCTGTGTGTGTGACTGGTGGTGTGTGTCGGGACACTATTTGCTGTTTGTGTGTATGGTTGTGTGTGGGGGGACACTAGTAGCTGTGTGTGTGGCTGGTGGTATGTGGGGGGACACTAGTAGCTGTGTGTGTGACTGGTGGTGTGTGACTGGTGGTGTGTGGAAGGCACAAGTAGCTGTGCGTGTGGCTGATGGTGGTGTGTGTGGGAACACAAGTAGCTGTGTGTGTGGCTGGTGGTGTGGAGGACACTAGTAGCTGTGTGTGTGGCTGGTGGTGTGTGGGTGGACATTATTAGCTGTGTGTGTGGCTGGTGTTGTGTGTGGGGGGGGGGACACTAGTAGCTGTGTGTGTGGCTGGTGGTGTGGTGGACACTAGTATCTATGTGTGTGGCTGGTGGTGTGTGCGTAGGGACACTAGTAGCTATGTGTGTGAGGCTGGTTGTGTGTGGTGCGGACACTAGTAGCTGTGTGTGTGACTGGTGATGTGTGGACGGGGACACTAGTAGCTATGTGTGTGGCTGGTTGTGTGTGTATGTAGGGACACTAGTAGCTATGTGTATGACTGGTGGCGTGTGTGGGGACACTAGTAGCTGTGCGTCTGGATTGTGTGTCTGGGGATGTGTGGGGACAGTAGCTGTGTATCGGGTGTGTGTGTGTGGACACTATGTGACACTAGTAGGCTGTGTGTGTGGATGGTGATGTGTGTGTGGGACACTAGTAGCTTTGTTTGTGACTGGTGGTGTGTGTGGGGACACTAGTGGCTATGTTTGTGGCTGGTGGTGTGGTGGACACTAGTAGCTATGTGTGTGACTGGTGGTGTGTGTGGGGACACTAGTAGCTATGTGTGTGGCTGGTGGTGTGTGTGTGGGGACACTAGTAGCTGTGTGTGTGGCGACACTAGTAGCTATGTGTGTGGCTGGTGGTGTGTGTGTGGGCACTAGTAGCTGTGTGTGTGGCTGGTGGTGTGTGTGGGGACACTAGTAGCTATGTGTGTGGCTGGTGGTGTGTGTGTGGGCACTAGTAGATGTGTGTGTGGCGACACTAGTAGCTGTGTGTGTGGCGACAGTAGTAGCTGTGTGTGTGGCTGGTGGTGTGTGTGGGGACATTAGTAGCTATGTGTGTGGCTGGTGGTGTGTGTGTGGGGACACTAGTAGCTGTGTGTGTGGCGACACTAGTAGCTGTGTGTGTGACTGGTGGTGTGTGTGTGGGGACACTAGTAGCTGTGTGTGTGACTGGTGGTGTGTGTGTGGGGACACTAGTAGCTATGTGTGTGACTGGTGGTGTGTGTGTGGGGACACTAGTAACTATGTGTGTGGCTGGTGGTGTGTGTGTGGGGGGACACTAGTAGCTGTGCGTGTGGCTGGTGGTGTGTGTGTGGGGACACTAGTAGCTATGTGTGTGGCTGGTGGTGTGTGTGTGGGGACACTAGTAGCTGTGTGTGTGGCGACACTAGTAGCTTGGTTTGTGTGTGCTGGCTGGTGGTTGTGTGTGGGCGGGGCACTAGTAGCTGTGTGTGTGGCTGGTGGTGTGTGTGGGGACACTAGTAGCTATGTGTGTGGCTGGTGGTGTGTGTGTGGGCACTAGTAGATGTGTGTGTGGCGACACTAGTAGCTGTGTGTGTGGCGACAGTATAAGCTGTGTGTGTGGCTTGGTGGTGTGTGTGGGGACATTAGTAGCTATGTGTGTGGCTGGTGGTGTGTGTGTGGGGACACTAGTAGCTGTGTGTGTGGCGACACTAGTAGCTGTGTGTGTGACTGGTGGTGTGTGTGTGGGGACACTGAGTAGCCTGTGTGTGTGGTCTGGTGGTGTGGATGTGTGTGACACTAGTAGCTATTGTGTGTGACTGGTGGTGTGTGTGTGGGAGGGGACACTAGTAACTATGTGTGTGGCTGGTGGTGTGTGTGGGGGGGGGGGGGACACTAGTAGCTGATGCGTTGTGGCTGGTGTTGTGTGTGTGGTGGGGACACTAGTAGCTATGTGTGTGGCTGGGGTGGTGTGTGTGTGGGGGACACTAGTAGCTATTTGTATGGTGTGTGTGCTGGCTGGTGGTGTGTGTGTGGGGACACTAGTAGCTATGTGTGTGACTGGTGGTGTGTGTGGGGACACTAGTAGCTGTGTGTGTGACTGGTGGTGTGTGTGTGGGGACACTAGTAGCTGTGTGTGTGGCTGGTGGTGTGTGTGTGGGGACACTAGTAGCTATGTGTGTGACTGGTGGTGTGTGTGTGGGGACACTAGTAGCTATGTGTGTGGCTGGTTGTGTGTGTGTGGGGACACTAGTAGCTATGTGTGGGGTTGGTGGTGTGTGTGTGGGGACACTAGTAGCTATGTATGCGACTGGTGGTGTGTGTGGGGACACTAGTAGCTATGTGTGTGGCGGGTGGTGTGTAGTGTGTGGGGGGACACTGAGTTAGCTATGTGTGGGGTGGTGGATTGTGTGTGTGGGGGACACTAGTAGCTATGTATGCGACTGGTGGTGTGTTGGTGGGGGGACACTAGTAGCTATGTGTGTGACTGGTGGTGTGTGTGGGACACTAGTTAGCTGGTGTTGTGTGTGACTGGTGGTGTGTGTGTTGGGGGACACTAGTAGCTGTGTGTGTGGCGACAACTAAGTAGCTATGTGGTAGTGTGTGTGGCTGGTGTTGAGTGTGTGTGGGCACTAGTAGCTATGTGTGTGACTGGTGGTGTGTGTGGGGACACTAGTAGTTGTGTGTGTGGCGACACTAGTAGCTATGTGTGTGGCTGGTGGTGTGTGTGTGGCGACACTAGTAGCTATGTGTGTGACTGGTGGCCTGTGTGTGGGGGACACTTAAGTAGCTATGTGTGTGTGGCTGGTGGTGTGTGTGTGGGGCACTACTAGCTAGCTATGTGTGTGGCTGGTGGTGTGTGTGTGGGGACACTAGTAGCTGTGTGTGTGTGGGCACTAGTAGCTATGTGTGTGACTGGTGGTGTGTGTGGGGACACTAGTAGCTATGTGTGTGGCTGGTGGTGTGTGTGTGGGGACACTAGTAGCTATGTGTGTGGCTGGTGGTGTGTGTGTGGGGACACTAGTAGCTGTGTGTGTGTGGGCACTAGTAGCTATGTGTGTGACTGGTGGTTGTGTGTGTGGGGACACTAGTATGCTAGGTGGTGTGGCTGGTGGTGTGTGTGTGGGGACACTAGTAGTTATAGTGTGTGATAGGTGGTGTGTGTGGGGACTAGTTGCGATGGTGTGTGGCTAGGTGGTGTGTGTGTGGGAGACACTAGTAGCTGTGTGTGTGTGGGCACTAGTAGCTATGTGTGTGACTGGTGGTGTGTGTGGGGACACTAGTAGCTATGTGTGTGGCTGGTGGTGTGTGTGTGGGGACACTAGTAGTTGTGTGTGTGGCGACACTAGTAGCTATGTGTGTGGCTGGTGGTGTGTGTGTGGCGACACTAGTAGCTATGTGTGTGACTGGTGGTGTGTGTGGGGACACTAGTAGCTATGTGTGTGGCTGGTGGTGTGTGTGTGGGGACACTAGTAGCTGTGTGTGTGTGGGCACTAGTAGCTATGTGTGTGACTGGTGGTGTGTGTGGGGACACTAGTAGCTATGTGTGTGGCTGGTGGTGTGTGTGTGGGGACACTAGTAGTTGTGTGTGTGGCGATCACAAGTAGTATGTGGTGTGGCTGGTGGTGTGGGTGGTGTGCGAACCTTAGTAGCTGTGTGGTGGACCTGGTGGTGGTGTGGCGGGGACAATAGTAGTAGCTATGTGTGTGACTGGTGGTGTTTCTGTGTGGGGACACTAGTAGCTATGTGTGTGGATCTGAGGTTGTGTGTGACACTAGTAGCTATGTGTGTACTAGTAGATATGTGTGTGACACTAGGTAGGCTGGTGTGTGTGGGGGGACACTAGTTAGCTATGTGTGTGGCTGGTGGTGTGTGTGGGGTGGGGACAACTAGTGCATGTGGTGATGGTGGTGTGTGGCGACACTAGTAGCTATTGTGTGGCTGGTGGTGGTGTGTGGGGACACTAGTAGGCTTGTGTGACTGGTGTGTGGTGACACTAGAGAGCTATGTGTGTGACCTGTAGGTGGTGTGTGTGGCGGGGACACTAGTATTTGGTGTGTTGCTTTGGTGTGTATGCATAGTAGGCTTGTGTGTGACTGGTGTGTGTGGGGACACTAGTAGCTATGTAGTGTGGACTGGTGGTGTGTGTGTGGGGACCAATTGTAGCTGTGGGTGTGTGGGGGACACTAGTGCTATGTGTGTACTGGTGGTGTGTGTGTGGCGACACTAGTAGCTTGGTGTGGACTGGTGGTGTGTGTGACACTAGTGGCGATATGTGTGGGGTGGTGGTGTGTGTGTGGGACACTAGTAGCTATGTGTGTGATGGACTGGTGTGTGAGGGGACACTAGTAGCTGTGTTGTAATGACTGGTGGTGTGTGGTGTGGGGGGACCACCAGTAGGGGGCTAATGTGTGGTGGTGGTGGTGTGTGGGGAGGTGGGGGCCATAGTAGCTATGTGTGTGACTGGTGTGTGTGGGGGACACTAGTAGCTATGTGTGATGGACTGGTGGTGTGTGTGTGGTGACTAGTAGCTATGTGTGTGGACTGGTGGTGTGTGTGGGGACACTAGTAGCTATGGTGTGTGGACTGGTGTTGTGTGTGTGGGGACACTAGTAGCTATGTGTGTGACTGGTGGTGTGTGTGTGGGGACACTAGTAGCTGTGTGTGTGACTGGTGGTGTGTGTGTGGCGACACTAGTAGCTATGTGTGTGGCTGGTGGTGTGTGTGTGGGCACTAGTAGCTATGTGTGTGTGTGTGGCTGGTGGTGTGTGTGGGGACACTAATAGCTGTGTGTGTGACTGGTGGTGTGTGTGTGGGGACACTAGTAGCTATGTGTGTGATTGGTGGTGTGTGTGTGTGTGGGGACACTAGTAGCTATGTGTGTGGCTGGTGGTGTGTGTGTGGGGACACTAGTAGCTATTGGTGGTGGTGGTGGTGGTGTGTGTGTGGGAGCACTAGATAGCTAGTGATGTGTGACTGGTGGTGTGTGTGTGGGGTACACTAGTAGCTATGTGTGTGGACTGGTTGTGTGTGTGTGGGGACACTAGTAGCTGATGTGTGTGGACTGATGTGTGCTGGTGTGTGTGGGGACACTAGTAGCTTTGTGATGTGTGCTTGTGGTGGTGTGGGGGGGACACTAGTAGTGTGTGTGTTGGTTGGTGGTGTGGGGGGACACTAGTGTGTGTGTGTGCTGGTGGTGGTGGTGGGGGACACTAGTAGATGGTGGTTGTGTGGGACTGGTGTGTGTGTGACATACTAGTAGCTGTGTGTGTGGACTGGTGGTGTGGGGAGGACAATAGTAGCTGTGGTGGTGTGTGTGGTGGGGGTATGTGACACAGTATTGTGGGTGGTGGTGGTGGTGTGGGGGAACTAGTAGCTGTGTGTGGTGGTGGTGTGTGACACTAGTATTGTGTGGTTGGTTTGTTGGTGGTGTGGTGGGGAACCTAGCAGTTGTTGGTGGTGTGGGGGACTGGTGGTGTTGTGGTGGTGGGTGGGCCACTAGTAGCTGTTTGTGTGACTGGTGGTGTGTGGGGACATAGTAGCGTGGTGTGGCTGGTGTGTGGGGGCATAGTAACGGCTGTGGGGTGTGTGGTGGTGGTGGTGGTGTGGGGGGACACTATAAGATGTGTGTGGCGGGGCTGGGTGTGTGTGTACAAACTAAAGTGTGTGTGTGGCTGGTGGTGTGTGGTGGTCAATAGTAGGCTGTGTGTGTGGATGGGTGGTGTGGTGGGGACATAGTATATTTGTGTGGGGTGGGTGTGTGGGGGCACTAGTAGCTGTGTGTGGTGGGCTGGTGGTGGGTGGGGCATAGGGGTAGTGTGTGTGTGGGGTGGGTGTGTGGTGGACACTAGTAGCTGGGGTGTTGTGGTGCTGGTAGGTTGGTGTGACATAGTGCTGGTATGTTGGTGGTGGTGTGTGGGGAAACATAGTTAGGCTGGTTGTGTGTGGGGGGCGAGGTGTGTGGTGCCAATAGGGTAGCTGTGTGTTGGTGGTCGGTTGGTGTGACACTAGTAGCTGGTGGTGGTGCTGTGGTGGGGGGGGGGGGACACTTAGTAGGATTGTGTGTGTGTTGGCTGGTGGGGGTGTGTGGGGGGCATAGTATTAGTGTGTGGGGTGACTGGTGGGGGGGCTGTGTGTGTGAACTGGTCTGTGTGTGGTGGGATGGTGGTGTGTGGGGAAACAAAGTATATGTGTGGCTGGTGGTGGTGTGTGTGGGGGGAATAATTAGTCTGTGTGTGGGTGGTTGTGTGTGGGGGGGAGAACAAAAGTAGTGTGTGTGTGGCTGGTGGTGTGTGGAATGGAATGGAATGGTGATTAACGGCCCATCAGCACAAAAGAGTATCATTTAGGGCCAAGCAATGTAGATGAAGAATAAAAATAATAGTAAAATAGTATGTTAGATGTGGTGGTGTGTGGGGGGACACTAGTAGCTGTGTGTGTGACTGGTGGTGAGTGGGGGGACACTAGTAGCTGTGTGTGTGGCTGGTGGTGGTGTGTGGGAGACACTAGTAGCTGTGTGTGTGACTGGTGGTGTGTGTGTGGGGGGACACAAGTAGCTGTATGTGTGACTAGTGGTTTTTGTGGGGGGACACAAGTAGATGTGTGTGTGGCTGGTGGTGTGTAGTGACTTATTGGTCATCATCATCGTCACCCTTGAGAGGCGCGGTGTGCTGCACTAGTAGCTGTGTGTGTGACTGTTGGTGTGTGGAATGGAATGGTTTTTAACGGCCCATCAACACAAAAGAGTATCATTAAGGACCAAGCAATGTAGATGAAGAATAAAACTAATAGTAAAATACAGTCGAACCTGCTCGGGCGGTCACCTTTAATCAGCGGTCACCGCCGTTAAGCGACCACTTCAAATTCCCCCCGCGCATTTTTGCTATATAAAACGCTTTCATTCAACGGTCACTCGTCTAACGCGGCCAGCGGTCATTAATTATCATCCCAAACTAGTGATCCAATTTCATTAAACGGTCACCGCTAATCCCGATTTTAATGTACACTGCGGCGGTCGTTACCGAAGCGCGAATTAACAATGATGTCAGCAGTGAATGCGGGTAATTAAAACAACAAACACGTCGCCGCGTCGGCGATATTTAGAGGGTATGTTTCACAGGTGCAAATTGTGTTGCCCGAACTGTCGGCACATTATTAAAAGAACAGCCTATCGCATCCGGGTTCTTGCACCCTTGTCTGTCGATTCGTAATTTCTATAGGTTATGTTGTAAAAAGGAACAGCCCATTGCCAATTACCAAATTGACAATTGAAAACACGAATAGCTGATATAATTGGTGTGTATTGCCCAGGACCCAGTGTAACCGGCTCAAATATAATATAAGCAAATGGCCTCATATGTCGAATATGAGCCGAATGTCGCACTTATTGACTGCTTTTGCTGACATCGCCTATGCATTATTTACATACACAATTGGAAATGAATCCAAATTCGACTTGACCAATACTCGACAAAAAAATAAAAAATAAAAAAAAATTGCATAGCTTATCCCACACCATTTCCGATTATACCACATTATGCCCTATTATCTAGTACAATTTGTTGTCTACAATATGAGTCTTGCAGATTAGCAGTTGCAATAGGCTGTAAAATAACAACAAAAACGTGAACATTGGTGTTTTTATTTGTTGATAGATTTTTTATTTCATTAAATGATATAATTCAACTAAATATTTGTTACTTGTTAAGAAGAAATTCACTCATTAATACATGTTCAGGTTAAATTTTGAAAATATTAAATAAATATAAAGATACACATTTATATTGCATTAAAACATACATATTTAATCAATATGGTACTCTAAATTAATCATTAATATTATTTATTACATTTGTATTATCAAGTCAACATACATGTCTATGTTATCTTTATCTTCATTTCAATTTTCCAAATTTACCTGAAATGTACCTGAAAACACAACCCTCTATTCAGAGGTCACCTCTGTTAAGCAGCCAGTTTTGTCACTTCCCTTGGGTGGCTGCTTAAGACAGGTTTGACTGTAGTATGTTAGAAGTGGTAGTGTGTGGGGGGACACTAGTAGCTGTGTGTGTGACTGGTGGTGAGTGGGGGACACTAGTAGCTGTGTGTGTGTGGCTGGTGGTGTGTGGGGGGACACTAGTACTAGTGTGTGTGACTGGTGCTGTGTGTGTGGACACTAGTAGCTGTGTGTGTGGATGGTGGTGTGTGGGGAGACACTAGTATCTGTGTGTGTGGCTGGTGGTGTGTGTGGGGAGACACTATTAGCTGTGTGTGTGGCTGGTTGTGTGTGGGGGGACACTAGTAGCTGTGTGTGTGGCTGGTGGTGTGTGGAATGGAATGGAATGGTGATTAACGGCCCATCAGCACAAAAGAGTATCATTTAGGGCCGAGCAATGTAGATGAAGAATAAAAATAATAGTAAAATAGTATGCTAGATGTGGTGGTGTGTGGGGGGACACTAGTAGCTGTGTGTGTGACTGGTGGTGAGTGGGGGGACACTAGTAGCTGTGTGTGTGGCTGGTGGTGTGTGTGTGGGAGACACTAGTAGCTGTGTGTGTGACTGGTGATGTGTGTGGGGGGACACAAATAGCTGTGTGTGTGACTGGTGGTGTGTGTGGGGGGACACAAGTAGCTGTGTGTGTGGCTGGTGGTGTGTAGTGACTTACTGGTCATCATCATCGTCACCCTTGAGAGGCGCGGTGTGCTGCAGTAGGTCCAGCTGCTGTGTCACCTCCTCTGCCCAGCGGCAGTTCACCAACTCATTGATGTGAAGTGGCGAACTGAAATACAGTGCTAGCTTATACCAGTGTGTAGCTACTTGGATTTTACTCCTGTGTTCTGATACCCATTATTTTTGGTTCTCTGCCGTATACGAAGACGCCCTAGTTTCATTCAAAGTTTCATAACTGTACATTCTCATAATTTATTTCTACTACTATCAGCTGTACAGATTACAAGATATAATTTGATCTTTAAAGATCAAAGGCTATAAAATAGACTAACGAGTTGTCAGAAAACAATGATGCTCACCTGTTACCAGTCAAGTAATTATAAGAAATTTGCCCAAGGGTTGGAATGCACTAAGTATATGACCTAAAGGACCCGTTCTACCCCTGATCATTATTTGATTCAAACATCAGTGCGTCAAAAATATGTAAAACATGTAAAAAACATATTTGTTAATAATCCATTGTTACTGTATCCATATGGTGCATGGAGTTGCCATTTCGGCCATTTTACTATATACAAGCCATCGTTCAGTTTCACCTATTGTAGCATTTGTTTACGATGCTACAATATCACCTCATGCCAAAGTTTTCACCACGTTTGATACATGGGTTATTATTTTGTCATTTCCAACATCTACAATGGCAATGTTACACTATATAAATCTACACATAATTTTAGAACTATAGTGTATACCAGAATGTAATTTTTGTGTCAAATGTTTGCTAAAAGCAAACTTTTACTGGTTTTGGCATATTTATGGTCTCACGGGACAGTGGGCGGCTAGCTTTAAAAAGGGGGTGGACGATTTTCTATATACTTCACTACCGACCCTGCAAGCTACACCAGTGTGTCTAGCAAAATAGGTTTATGAATATTTCTTGACTTTTGGAGGCTTGACTAGGTGTATTTTTTAGAGTATTTCATAATTCTATGAAACTGAATGTTAGCTCTGGTTGTTTTTGACATCTTGTAAAATGGCGCATGCTATGCTGTCTCGCCGGTACGGTTTCGCGTCAGAATTTAAGGTATTTTTCGGGCATTTGTAGTGAAAATTTGAGGTGGTTATGATCCCGCTTTGGAATCATTTTCAGGAAATTGTGTGGTGTTACAAGTGATAGAACAAGACATAACAAAGTCTCTGTGCCTCATATTGTTGAAATTTCTGGCCAAAAATAGGTGGGTGGGGTAACTTTGTAAAAAAATTAATTGAACACATCTGATGCGGTTACTGCATTTTTATTTTGGCACGCGATTTGTACTTCATTTGGCGAGTATTTTTCAATATTTGTCGCATGTGAATTTGCCGCCCTCAGAAAAGCAGTCAATTTTGGCTATTTTCAAGCGTCCAGTGATGCCTATGCTAGAGATTTAAAAAACAAGAGGGCCATGATGGCCCTAATTCGCTCACCTGACTCCATGAACACCAGAGGAGAATGTGACATTGAGTTCATGTGTTTTAAAAAAATTGTGCTATTTTTAGATGGCGGTCATCTTGGATTAAGCAATGACTCTCATTTTACCAAATCTGAAAATGCTTCACCCAAGGATCTTAACTTACTATGAAGTTTGGCCAGCATCGGCCATGTGGTTCCTGAGAAAAAGACGTTCAAAATCTCGAATAAATGGACCTTTTGCAGGCCATCATGGATGACATAATCATCCGATTCTGACAAATATTGCACCAGAGCAATCGCCTCATCAATACCTTCAATTTGATATATGACATGACCATATTTGGTCAAAAATAAAATTTGACCCCATGGGCCACGCCCATTTTTGACCCTGGGGTCACCATTTTAACACCTTTGAAAGAGCATTCTACGTCGATCATTCCTACCAAGTTTCGTCGAAATTTGGTTGGCGGTTCAGGAGAAAAATATTTTTTAAGAATTTGTGCTATAGACGGCGGTCATCTTCGATTAGCGACGACCTCCGTTTTAACAAATCTGAATAGGCTTCACCCATGGAACATAACTGAAGTTTGACCACCATGGGCCAAGTGGTTCGTGTGAAGAAGAATTTTGAAATCTCTAATAAAAGAACGACCTTTTGACCTTTCGGTGGCCATCTTGGATCACATGACCATCCAATTTCGACGAAAAATGTACCAGAGCGATCGCCTCTTTGATACTTTCGATTTAATATAGACATGACCATATTCGGTCAAAAATAAAATTGGACCCCAAATTGACCCCACGGGCCACGACCATTTTTGACCCCGGGGTCACCATTTTAACAACTTTGAAAGAGCATTGTACATCGATCATTCCTACCAAGTTTCATCGAAATCCGGTTGGCGGTTCTTGAGAAGAAGATTTTTGAAGAATTTGTGCTATTTTTAGACGGCGGCCATCTTGGATTACGTAATGACGTCATTTTAACAATTTTGTAATCCCCCTACCTAAGGACCATGACCATGAAGTTTGGTGACTATAGGCCCAATGGTTACCGAGGAGAAGACGTTCATGGACGACGAATACGACGACGGACGACGACGGACGACGACGGACACATTGCGGTAACAATAGCTCACAGGTGAGCTAAAAAAATAGGGTGGAAATTTTTCCAAATCCAAAATGGCCACCAAATCCAAGATGGCCGACAACACTGTATATGGACAATTGAAAGAAAACATAGATGCTGTACATTGACTTCTAAAGTCATGTATTGCACACAATTAAGATGTATACTGACATATCCTTGGACTGGCAATATAATATGTATAACATCATAGAATTTGGCCAATTTCAATTTCAAA
Source organism: Conchocele bisecta (assembly GCA_029237695.1). Lineage (NCBI taxonomy): Eukaryota > Metazoa > Mollusca > Bivalvia > Lucinida > Thyasiridae > Conchocele > Conchocele bisecta. Next base: position 35,240,602 of record CM055277.1, read on the forward strand.
ATGGTCACTAAACAATATCATTGTGTTCATAAAACATATGCTGAAATACATGAACTATCGACATCGCATGGCATCTGTCCCATAATATATGCATCATTATTGCTCTATAAATAGTACATTGAATGATCCAATACAAAATATTTCAAAATGGCCGCTGAAAAACAAACACTATCATCACTTTCATACAAACTATGCTGAACTAGATTGGTCAGTAAGCGAGGCTTACGGAATACCCCCCGCGTGGGCCCAGGTACCCCTAAATATGTAAAAAAAAAATCCAAGTGTGTGGGCTTGTGAACATGACTCTGGGCTTAGCGGGGGCGGCACAAACGTGAATTTGTCACAGGGTGGTAGAGGTCCATTGGAGCAATGCATGTGTGAAATGTGAAGCAGATCCGAGCAAGGAAATAGAAGTTATCACCGATTTCTCTGATGTTAAGTTTTGTAAAGAGACTAAGTATGTGACCTTGACCTCAAGATCAGCGGGGATTTATCACAGTATGATAGTACAGCCTTAGAGGAATGCATGCAATAAATATTAAGAATTTTCAATGAAAGAAATAGAAGTTATACCATATTTCTCTGATGTTAAGTTTTGTAAAGAGACTAAGTATGTGACCTTGGGATCAGCGGGGGTTGGACGGTTGTAGATATGTCACAGCATGATAGTACAACCTTAGAGGAATGCATGTGTGAAATATTAAGAATTTTCAATGAAGGAAATAGAAGTTATAACTTATTTCTCTGATGTTAAGTTTTGTAAAGAGACCAAGTATTTGACCTTGACCTAGGGATCAGCGGGGGTTGGACGGTCGTGGATTTGGCACAGCATGGTAGTAGAGCCTTACAGCAATGCATGTGTGAAATATTAAGCATTTTAGATGAAGGAAATAGAAGTTAGAACAATATTTCTCTGATGTTAAGTTTTGTAAAGAGACTAAGTATTTGACCTTGACCTTGGGATCAGCGGGGGTTGGACGGTCGTGGATTTGGCACAGCATGGTAGTAGAGCCCTACAGGAATGCATGTGTGAAATATTAAGCATTTTAGATGAAGGAAATAGAAGTTATAACAATATTTCTCTGATGTTAAGTTTTGTAAAGAGACTAAGTATTTGACCTTGACCTTGGGATCAACGGGGGTTGGACGGTCGTGGATTTGGCACAGCATGGTAGTAGAGCCTTACAGGAATGCATGTGTGAAATATTAAGCATTTTGGATGAAGGAAGTAGAAGTTATAACAATATTTCTCTGATGTTAAGTTTAGTGACGGACGGACGGACGGACGCACAGACGGACGTCTTTACTTTCAGGTAACTATGTGGCTTATCACATGTTAAATATTAGCCACATAAAACGATTTTTAGCCACATAAAACGATATTTTAGGTGGCTAATTGTAACCAACCCTATCCTTTAACAAGTCCATAACCCTGTGGGGCTAGCCACATAAGTACCCGAATGTCTGCCCGGACGGACGTTCAAACATTTGGAAGTTATGAGCTATTTGTTCTTTAAAAGATCAAAGGATTAGCTCCTAAAGATCAATGGAATTATGAGCTAACCGACTATAACAAAGGAATCCTTTGTTACTAACCCTTACCCTAAGCTCATAAACCCCCGATGTTGGCCCGGACATACTGACGGACGGACGGACAACCTGACTGCAGTATACCCCCCCACAACTCGTTGCAGGGGGTATAAATATATGAACTATCGACATCGCATAGCATCTGTCCCATAATATATGCACCAATATTGCTCTATAAATAGTATGTTGGATGGTTCATCAGAAAATATTTCAAAATTGCCGCTTACTAGAAACAAACAATATCATCAGGTTCATACGAAATACGCTGAAATATATGAACTATCAAAATCCCAAGGCATCTGTCCCATAAGATATGTATCATCATTGCTCTTTTAATAGGATATTATATGATCCATCAGAAATATACATAATGGTATGGGCGCTAGTTACTGTATATGATCCAAAAAGCTGTAAACCCTTTGACACATGATTTTTTTGCTAGGACAATGTGATAATTTCCACATTTGCCAATACGGTGTTAATAATTGTTGTCAGTTTTGCCGGAACTTGGCTTGTTTTTCCAATGTGAAATATTTGAATGCCTAATGGGCTCAGATGACACGTTGTGTATGTTTTTTTGCATGCCATGCCACATATATGTATGTTAGTATTTGTAGTTGTAGTTAGTTACATTAGTCATTCCATTCAGTCATAATCCTCTTGTATTGGATTGATACTGATTAAATTTTACTTTACTTTACTATGACTGTCTAGTAGATATAACCGTGCCAATATGTATATGAATAAATAAGAAAGGCATGTATTTTCCTACTGAAGCATGCTCAGTGGTCAGCTGGCAGTGGTCAACAGGATGCATATGCATCACATGTTTCAATGTGGATAGCTTTGATAGTTTCTAAGTATGAACATACATATACTGAGCAAAACTAGAAACGTCCCTCCATGTTTAAGGAAAGATTCATCAAAAACCAAAAGGGTTACTTTTAAAAATCAAAATGGAAAAACAAGTTCATTCATTTCTGTATCAAAGCCAATAAATTGCATTTGGATATCTTGTTAAATATTCGAGAGATAACCGGCCAAGGGCGGTAGGGGTCAAAATCAAAAATCACAAAAACTCAGAAATGTGTTACTTAATGTTTAGAGATGGAATTTCAATAAGTAATGTGGCAAATTCAGTAAATCTTGTTAGTACCGAGTGTGGCCACCATTTGCATGGATGCATGCAATGATCCTACGCCGCATCGACGTGACGTAACGCAATACCAGTGCGTTGGGCAAATTCCTCCATTCCCGTTGCAACGCCCGTGTAAGATCGCGAACATTGTCAATCTGATGGTTAGCTCGTGCTTTGCGGCCCAGCTCATCCCATATGTGCTCAATGGGATTGAGATCCGGGGAGACCGCGGGCCATGGCATGACGTCGACGTTGTTTTGCTGTAAGTATTGAGTTGTGACCCTGGCTACGTGAGGGCGGGCATTGTCGTGCATCAATGTCACACCAGGACCATGCTGACGGATAAATGGTAAGGCATGTGCATTTAGCACATCTCCAACATAACGTTGTGCATTGATGTTGCCCTGTACAACAACCAAATCTGTCTTCCGGTTTCCCATGATCCCACCCCAGACCATTACGCTCCCTCCCCCAAACCTGTTCTTCTCAACAATGCAACAATCGGTGAATCTTTCATTTTTACGCCTGTATACCCGTAATCTTCCGTCAGCATGACTAACTGTGAACCGAGATTCATCGGTGAACAAAACTCGGTTCCAGTCAGCCCTTCTCCAGTTCAGATGACGTCGCGCCCATAACAGTCTGGCAGCACAGTGACGTTGGGTCATTATCTGACCAGTGTAACGGGCGGCGTGCCCGGATTGGTTGGGCGTTACGACGTAACCGGTTTGCGAATGGTCTGCCCTGAGACACCGTATCGCCTAGCAGTGACTGTGGCTGCCAATCGACGTTGACGTAAGTGCGTCAACGTAATGTAACGATCGGCTCTAGCCGTCGTTACACGAGGCCTACCAGGTCGCTGCCGGTCGTGAATAGCCCCAGTCTGCTGGTACCAGGGCTGCAAGACGATCAATCGTCTTCCGACAGCAACCAAACCGAGGCGCGACCGCCCTGGCGGCCATCCCACCCGCAAGCATCCCAATTGCCTGATCTCGCTCGTTTTCGGAAAGCCGTGGCATATCGAAAACAGTGAAAAATTAAAAAAGTTTTTTTAATTTTCCGAATAGCCCCTATCGCATGAATGGTACGACATGAACTGAATCACCTTATCGATGACAAGTATAGCGTGCACGTGCAAAAAGTGGAAATCAACGTTCCGGTCACTGGCCGCTATGTAAACCGTGTGTATCGGCTAAACTCTACACGATCGTATTCTGAACATCGCCACGGTTTAAAATACATGTACTTTGAACATGTGGTACATACATAGACAGAGCTACACCGGCTATAAAACAGGGACGTTTCTAGTTTTGTTGAGTATAGTATCGTATTGATTAGTGTATAGCCATATTCATTTGTGTAGGAGTATATCAAATTCTCAATGTTTACTCAATTCTAATGCTCAGCATCAAGTAACTGGATTCGCTGACACCCACACTGTATAATCGTGAATTAACATTTTGTGTATACATGACCAGAACGTTCTACATTAATTTACATTGGCCAAGGTTAATGGATCTGGTGTTGTAGATTATAATGTGAACAATTTGCACTTGTATTCAATGTGATAGATGCATATTGCAACCAATGCTAGATATGATAAACCATAGTCATTATTTTGAAATTTCTAGTTTGATTTAGTATGTACAAATGTGTCTCTTCCGGTGAGTGTGTAAAGTTAATTTCATTACTAAACCATTTATATGTGATACATAAGTATGTATGCAATACCCCCAACAATAACAAGAGTTCTCAGAAGACAAGTGGTGCATTAGTTTAACAAATATCAGCAAGCTGTGTAAACGTGGTGAAAGGAAACAGGAATCAGGAATTTAAACAGGAACAGGAATTAAAAGAAATTTCTCCCAATGTTAAGTTTGTGAAAGCGCTAAGATTATGACCTTGGGGTTAGCGGGGGACTGAGGGTCAAGGATATGGCAGGGCATGATAGAGAACCATTAGAGGAAGGGATCTGTAAAATATCAAGAAGAGTGGCGAAAGGACACAGAAATTATAAACCAGACGGCCGTGGTCCGCATGTCGACCCCTCTGTGGCATTTGATGGTCACAGAGTGTATTTATTTGAAGTTTGAATTAAGGGTTGTGGAGATATAAGGTATGTAAAAGCTTTAACACAGAGTTTAAAGTCATTTGACCTTGATCTTGGGCAAATGGGCGGCATGGGTGGACTATAGAATGAAAACATAGATGATAATAAAGAATTAGTTGAAGTTTGAAGTAAATCAGAGTAAGTGTTGTGGAGATATAAGGACAGGTATGTAAAAACTTCAACACAAATTTCAAAGTCATTTGACCTTGACCTTGGGCATGTGGACCACATGGGCAGGCTATAGAATGAAAATATGGATGATGAAAAGGAAGTGTTAGAAGTTTGAAGTAAATTGGAGTAACGATTGTGGAGAATCCGGCACCTCATGTTAATTTTTCTTTGCTAGTGGTTTTGTATTCGTCTGGCATTCCACATTCCGAAAAGTCAGGGTGGCATATTTTTTGGACACTTTCAAGATCATTCAAAATCAAGGTCAAAATCCTGGTATTTATGCCCTAAAACCGAGGAATTCATATATTTGAAGTGTCAATATCTTCGGTGGTATGCATCACACTAATTAACAAGAGCTCCACGGAGTAAGATGTCCCGCCTGCCGCAGTTTGATAGTAAATAAGGAGCTGTAAATAACCAATGCTAAATTTCTATACTAGACATTTTTGAAGTCCGTGACCTTGACCTTGGGGTTACCGGACACCATGAACTTTTTAAGGATGTTGTTTCGAATGCATGTATGGAATATTAAAGCATTCCATTGACGGAAACAGAAGTTACAACAAATTAACCTGAGCGTTTGTAGTACTGCTATAACAGTATGGTGTACATATATTGTTTAATTATTATCCTAGACTTATTAAGTTTCGTACTAGTGGAGCTCATGATGGTATGAACATAACGTTGTCGTTATAGATCGGGGGTAATCGCCATGAATGCAGCACATCGTGTTAATTTTTTCTTCTCGTGTTTGTTTTATATTATAACCAGAAACCAGAACCCAAGGAATTGAAGCTTGGAATTATATAGGAAAGAGCATTGCAGTTCGGCTCAGGTGAGCTAAAAATGAAAGGTGTTACTAATGTATGCATGTACATGGACTGTCACTATTTCCCTTCCTGCCTATCGATGATTTATTTTTTAAATATTAGGCAGGGTCACACTACCCTAAACAAACTAATTTTTCATACTTTTTTTTAATGATTAAATGTTTTTTTATTTCACTTTTCAATACATCATGTACATTGTATAGCAATTGAACATAATCATGATAATAGTATCTAATTATACTAGACAAGTTACATACACAATGTATTAGAAAGTAGTGTTTAGAAGAGTATAAAGTTAGGGGAGATAATGCAGAGAAAAAAAAGAAGGAAAGGAGGATTTCCATTTGTGTTCATATCAAATAGACCTGGGTTGTTGTACAATTGTCATTATCTATGCATATGTATACATGTATAATCTGGCTGTGCTTGATTGTCTTGAAGTGCTTGCAACTTATAAGACATTAAACCTACCCCATTTGATAATGTGCTGTTCTCATTTATCCTTGTTTTGTGGCTATTTCCTGCTCTTAATTCTGTTCTTCAAGTAATTTATGAATGATTCGAACATTATATCACGTTTTTCATATTTGCATTTGAAAATTAAATATATTCCTAGAATAACATTGAAATTAAATTGTTGTGCCAAAAGTGTGTTATCATTTATTCCTATAGAAATGTTTTGAAAGTTCACTATGCATGTTATACCCTTATCATGTAGATACATCCGTGACCAAACATGTTGCACATGAGTACATTCCCAGAATAAGTGTTTTATACTTTCAACATACATAGAACAAAAATCACATAGGCTACTACTCACAATATTGCAGCGATAAAGTAATGTATTTGTCCCCAGAATTCGCATCAGGTATTTGTTGCATAATGTGGAATCTATAGTACAATTGAAACTTAACGTGTACATTTTTTGCCAACATAGCTAGAGTATCATCTGAAAACTCGCTTGTCCATTTTTGTTGAGATTTTATTTCTTCCACATTTTTTCGAGCTGTCTGTATTACATATACAGTCGAACCTGTGTTAACGACCACCTGTGAGTAGCGACCACCTGTCCACAACGGCCAGTTAAAACCCCCCCGTCCAATTTGTTCTTTAAAAGACCTTGGAATAACGACCAGTCACGTTTTGTCGGCAAAAAAAAATAACATCGCAATCGCTGATTTTCCTTTCATCACAAAACTCGGCGACATTTTTCAATGAAAAATATTGCATAACTCCATTAACGGTAATTCCCGATATGTATTCCGTGTCGTGTATTCCAATAGGCATAATGCAATTCTGTGCAAGTCATAAAACTCGATCATTAGCTGGCAAACTGTGTTTACACGATGCTGATTCGTCTACAGTGACAAGACTAAGACTTCAAACACATGGCGCGTGTCGAGTGTAAATTTCACACATCGGGGCACAAGGCCATATCAAAGATCAATACACGCGGTTGCTGACATCAGTTACGTAGTCCACACTAGACTGGTACCCTGTCTGATGCTCAGCATATATAGCGTCATTCCTAGCGACCGGGTACCAGTCTAAAGTGACACGACAAACATGTTTATATGAATTGGGTCTCGATCTCCGACAAATCCCGGCTTATTGAATTAGCGACCAGACCAGGCAGTGGATTCGCATAGTCTGCCCGTGGTTTACATGGTTTACAGTGCTCGCCAATCTCTAATTAAAAACCTCAGTAACTAGAAAAAGTCGATGGCGCGCCATCGCAATATACCCACTTTCCCCAAATGCTAAGTCCAAAAGGGGGAGGTAATCCATGATGGAGGGTCGGATAAAAAATCTTTGCGCATCAGCACATCAAAACGAAGCTACGAACCAAATATCAGACGCGTAGGTATTAAGGTGAAAAAGTTTTTCGAGTTACAAGGAAAAAATGGGAAATTCTGAGTGCGAAAGAGATATCCATGATGGAGGGTCGGATGAAAAAATCCGAATTCACTTTGCGCATGTGCACATGATAACGAAGCTACATAGCAAATATGAGGCGCGTAGGTATGAAGGTGAAAAAGTTTTTCGAGTTACAAGGAAAAAAATGGGAAATTCTGAGTCCGAAAGGGGGAGATAATCCATGATGGAGGGTCGGATCAAAAATCCGAATTCACTTTGCGCATCTGCACATGATAACGAAGCTACATACCAAATATGAGGCGCGTAGGTATGAAGGTGAAAAAGTTTTTCGAGTTACAAGGAAAAAATGGGAAATTCTGAGTCCGAAAGGGGAGATAATCCATGATGGAGGGTCATGAAAATCCGAATTCACTTTGCGCATCTGCACATGATAACGAAGCTACATAGCAAATATGAAGGCGCTAGGTATGAAGGTGAAAAAGTTTTTCGAGTTACAAGGAAAAAATGGGAAATTGTGAGTCCGAAAGGGGGAGATAATCCATGATTGAGGGTCGGATCAAAAATCCGAATTCACTTTGCGCATCTGCACATGATAACGAAGCTACATACCAAATATCAGGCGCGTAGGTATGAAGGTGAAAAAGTTTTTCGAGTTACAAGGAAAAAATGGGAAATTGTGAGTCCGAAAGGGGGAGATAATCCATGATGGAGGGTCGGATCAAAAATCCGAAATTCACTTTGCGCATCTGCACATGATAACGAAGCTACATACCAAATATCAGGCGCGTAGGTATGAAGGTGAAAAAGTTTTTCGAGTTACAAGAAACGTGACGGACGTACGGACGTACGGACGGACGGACACCCGTGACGAAAACAATATACCCATTTTTTTTTCCTAAAAAAGTGGGTATAATTACGTCAGCGGACATTGCCAATTCGTCATAGGCTGCTTAAATATTAGGGCTTGACCAGGATAGTATACAGTACATTGGACAGAAAGCAAATAAGCCTGGTGTTCTCTCCTGATTTGGACACCTAGCTCGTGTGGGTTACTGACGCATTCAATGAAATATTTTTTGTTACAAAAAAACTCGCGGTTTTCACAGGCCGCGCCACATAGGCTATCGTTTTTTTAATACAGACTATATGACCGTTATTAATTTCAACTGGTGGTGTGAAATACTAATGGTCATGCTAAATTAAACCACTTGCATGTAATTACGACAAGCTATTAAATGGTGCACCAAGGCAAGCCGCGAGATATACTTATCGTGAAGATAATTACTCCCCCTTTGTATATAATTTCCAAAGCGAGGCTGGGTTCAGAACACTAACAACAAGATGACAAAAACAAAATAAATTGACTATTTTAGCCATTTTCGTGCAATTTTTAATTGATGAAAAGCATGCATATATATTACAATAGAATGCTAAAGACATGGCCGACTTTGTTGTGAAACTGGGTAAATGTTCGACCCTTGGAACGACCACCTGTCAACAACGACCACTTTGGCCACTTCCCTTTGCCGGTCGTTGTTCACAGGTTCGACTGTAGTATTTTATTTCGAGCCAGCCGAGTCATTTGATGGTCTCGAAGTGTATTTATTTGAAGTTTGAATTAAGGGTTGTGGATATATAAGGTATGTAAAAGCTTTAACGTAAATTTTAAAGTCATTTGACCTTGATCTTGGGCATGTGGGCCACATTGGTGGGCTATAGAATGAAAATATGGATGATAATAAAGAATTATTTGAAGTTTGACGTAAATCGGATTAAGTGTTGTGCAGATATACGGTATATAAAAACTTTAACACAAATTTCAGTCATTTGACCTTGACCTTGGGCATCATGACCACATGGGCAGGCTATGGAATGAAAATATGGATGATAAAAAGGAAGTATTGGAAGTTGGAAGAAAATTGGAGTAACAATTGTGTAGATATAAGGTACGTAAAAACTTTAATGCAGATTTTATAATAACACAAACTTCTAAGTCATTTGGACTTGACCTTGGGGCAAAGGGGCCGCATGAGTGGGACACAGAATGAATATATGGATGATGCCCAATAAGCATACGAAGTTTCAAGCAAATCCAACTTACGGTTACAGAGATAGTAGGTATCTGAAAACTTTAACGCAAATTTGGACAAAAATTTAACGCAAACTTCTAAGTCATTTGACCTTGGGCACAGGGGCCACATGAGTGGGACATATAATGAATATATGGATGATGACTAATAAGCATATAAAGTTTCAAGTCAATGTGACTTAGGACTGCAGAGATACCGTAAAGATTCTAATAGACGCCCATGCTCCAATAGACGCACACCCCCCACTTTTTACGTTGAAAATGACACATTTTTTGGCAGATTTTCACGAAATTAATGCCTCTAATAAACGCCCAGTACCGACTTGAAACAAAATCGGAGCTAATTGTCCAAATAGATTTTTTTTCTTTCCATTATTTCGAAAGCAACTTCCTTTAAAATTGGGGAAAAAACATAATTGCTACTTTCACTTTCAAAAGCGGAAGCGAAATTCGACTGTTTCCGGTGTCACAGTAAATTCCTCATCAGCAGTAGCTATTTGCATGGACACAGGGTGATCAGAATTTACACGGTTACGGAGACGCCATTTTCAAAGCATCTCAAACCCGACAGATCCGAAACGCTGACGAAACATCCGTAGGTGTAAATCTGATCAGCATTAATGATTGACGCTGTCTTGATATACATTACCATTAAATTTAACATTTCTACCGACTGTACCATAATGACCAGAGTGGGCCGAAACGTCTTGGCACAAATGTTTATAAACTGACAGACAGTACAATCAAGTCTGGCGTTTGAGAGTAACGTCCCTTAGTTATGTTTTTGTTCAGATAGCAGAACATCTTTTTTATCATTTTCCCTTTGCTGAATAACACTTGCCTCTATTTAACGCCCACCCTGGACTTCGGAGCCAGTGGTGATTCTAATAGACGCCCGGGCGTCTATTAGAATCTTTACGGTATAAGGTATTTAAAAACTTTAACACATATTTTGGACGAACGGACGGACGGACGGACGACAGACGCATGGACACACACGCACACACACACACACACACACACACACACTGACACGGACACCTGGACGTCATTGTGATCACTATGTCTCGCTCTCCGCAAGCGGGCTCGACAAAAATATTGTTTTATTTTGGTGTTTTAAATTTGAGTTGTTCCAAATTATTTGCTTCAAAACTGTTTCATTGTTTTGGGAATAGTTAACATGTGCCCACGCTTTCATGATATTATTAACTTATTTTCTTCTGCGATATATTTAACATCTTCTGGGTTTTAAATTACATTCAAAAATAAAGTTCCACCATATCTTCCAAGTATTTTTTCATAAATTGATTTCCATTTACCTAAAGTTCTTGAGTCACATATCCGTTTCACCCAAGATGCACTTATTGAAGTTATAAAACTATCTACGTCCAGCATTTTTAAACCACCCTTTTCATATTGTTGAATTATGGTGTTTCTTTTAACTTTATCCAGCTTATTGTCCCATAAAAAAGTTAAATAAATTATTTTTAATTTGTTTAATCATATTGTCAGGAGGATCATGGAACATTGTTAAAGGGTATATCAAGTTTGGAGCAGCAAATGTTTTAATGACAGTAATTTTTCCAAGTAAACTTAATTTTCTTTGTTTCCATTTCTCAAGGCACTGTTCAAACTCTATTATTTTTGGCATACTATTGTATTCATGAATAGCTGTATTGTCATCTAAAACAAGAACTGCGTCTGTCGAACGCGGATGCCACCTGCAGCATATTTGAGAAACTGTGAAGGACGAACGGACGGACGGACGGACGTTCCAACATTTTGGGTTTATGGGGTATTTCCATTGTTTGAAGAACAAAGAAAAAGCCCCTAAACAACAATAGAGTTTATGAGCTTACGGAATATTACAAAGGAATCTTTTGTTCCTAACCACGCCCCTAAGCTCTCAAACCCCGGACGTTGGCCCGGACAGACAGACGGACGGTCCAAACAGTATATGGCAGCCGTTTCTTCGGAACCCAGTGGCATAATTATTTAACTTATGTACATGTATGGGTAGTTTGACAAACTTGTTAAGGAAACTTCTGAATCTGAATAAGTAGGTGATTTCAGGAACCTTGGGAATGTGAAAAAGATATTAGTTACGGGAAGGCAGGTGTAGCATACATGTAAATGAATGAAGTATTCAAATATTAAAGCGATTACGCAACTTATGTAGATGATATGCCAGTTTGAGAAACTGTGACGAACTGGTTAAGCAAAATTTTTAAGTCTTCAGTAGCCCTGTGAAGGTGAAAAGGCGAAGGTGATATTAGTGTTGGCAAAGCAGGTGTAGCATACATGCAAACAAATAAAGTATTGAACTATTGAAGCGATTAAGCAACTTATGTAGATGATATGGCCAGTTTGAGAAACTGTGACGAACTGGTTAACCAAAATTGTTAAGTCATTTAAGTAACCTGGTGAAGGTGAAAAGGCGAAGATCATATAAATTATGAAAAGGCAGGTGTGGCACACATACCAATGAATGAAGTGTTGAAGTATTGAAGCGATTAAGCAACTTATGTAGATGATATGGCCAGTTTGAGAAACTGTGACGAACTGGTTAACCAAAATTGTTAAGTCATTTAAGTAACCTGGTGAAGGTGAAAAGGTGAAGGTCATATAAATTATGAAAAGGCAGGTGTGGCACAACATACCAATGAATGAAGTGTTGAAGTATTGAAGCGATTAAGCAACTTATGTAGATGATATGGCCAGTTTGAGAAACTGTGACGAACTGGTTAACCAAAATTGTTAAGTCATTTAAGTAACCTGGTGAAGGTGAAAAGGCGAAGGTCATATAAATTATGAAAAGGCAGGTGTGGCACACATACCAATGAATGAAGTGTTGAATTATTGAAGCGATTAAGCAACTTATGTAGATGCTATGGCCAGTTTGAGAAACTGTGACAAAGTGGTTAACCAAAAAGTGTGACGGACGGACGGACAGACGGACGTTCTTACAGTACTATACTTATGTGGCTTAACACATGTTAAATATTAGCCACATAAAACGATTTTTAGCCACATAAAAGGATTTTTTAGGTGGCTTATTGTAACCAACCCTATCCTTTACTAAGTCCATAACCCTGTGGGGCTAGCCACATAAGTACCCTAATGTGTGCCCGGACAGACGGACAGATGGATGGACGGACGGACGGACGGACGGACGGACAGACGGACGGTCCAAACACTATATGCCACCCGTTTCTTCGAAACCCGGTGGCATAAAAATAATCTCCCTAAAGTTTTTGCACTGATTGGTCCATTTAAAATTCTTATTCGGACAGTATGACACATTTGTATTTTTTAAAGCACCCACTCGCATTACAATATATTTTTTTGTGTTAAGCTTGAGGCCTTAATTCTTTATACTTTGCTATTGCATAAACTTACCGACAATGGGGGCACTGCATCCGTGTTTCTGTTAACCATCTCTGTTAAAAATACATGTATAATGTTAAGCATGTAAAGAATATCACCAATAACATGGATCATTGTCACTCAATTTTATTGAAAGGTATATATCTCTATCGGAGCTACATGTGTAGCAGCAATAATAAAACTGGGTACTTATCCCAATACATGTGTAGCAGCAATATATAACTGGGTACCTGCCCTAATACATGTGTAGCAGCCATATATAACTGGGTACCTGCCCTAATACATGTGTAGCAGCAATATATAACTGGGTACCTGCCCTAATACATGTGTAGCAGCCATATATAACTGGGTACCTATCCCAATACATGCGTAGCAGCAATATACAACTGGGTACCTATCCCAATACATGCGTAGCAGCCATATATAACTGGGTACCTGCCCCAATACATGTGTAGCACAATAATATAACTGGGTACCTACCCCAATACATGCGTAGCAGCCATATATAACTGGGTACCTGCCCCAATACATGTGTAGCAGCCATATATAACTGGGTACCTACCCCAATACATGTGTAGCAGCCATATATAACTGGGTACCTGCCCCAATACATGTGTAGCAGCCATTTATAACTGGATTACGTGTACCTCTCCGACCCCAATACATATGTAGCAGCCATATATAACTGGCTACCTGCCCCAATACATGTGTAGCAGCCATATATAACTGGGTACCGACCCCAAGCAGCCATATATAACTGGGTACCTGCCCCAATACATGTGTAGCAGCCATATATAACTGGGTACCGACCCCAATACATGTGTAGTAGCCATATATAACTGGGTACCTGCCCCAATACATGTGTAGCAGCAATATATAACTGGGTACCTACCCCAATACATGTGTAGAAGCAATATATAACTGGTACCTATCCCAATACATGTGTAGCAGCCATATATAACTGGGTACCTGCCCCCAATATATGTGTAGCAGCAATATATAACTGGGTACCTATCCCAATACATGTGTAGCAGCAATACAATAACTGGGTACCTACCCCAATACATATGTAGCAGCAATATATAACTGGGTACCTATCCCAATACATGTGTAGCAGCCATATATAACTGGGTACACACCCCAATACATGTTTAACAGCCATATATAACTGGGTACCTACCCCAATACATGACTAGCAGCAATATATAACTGGGTACCTATCCCAATATATGTGTAGCAGCAATATATAACTGGGTACCTAACCAAATATATGTGTAGCAGCAATATATAACTGGGTACCTACCCCAATACAGGTGTAACAGCAATATACACTGGTTTTGTTGTGTGTGGTCAAAATATGATTATCACAAAAATATAAATCAATATTCTACCTGTATTAGAAGTGTATATATAATGAATATAGTATTTCAGGGCGGCCATTTTCAAGTCTAAGATGGCGGCCAAAGGAATTGTTGAAAAAAATGGAACCAACCCCAGTTTTGTTCTTCGTGCTCTACAGATGACAAAAAACATTGGTTACAAGAATGTAGCAAAAGAAAATGCAAAACTACATAACAGTATACACTACACTGTTGTGAAGGTCAAATGGTGAAGGTCATATTAAGGGCAGCATGATTGTGTATCATTTGTGCACAAGTATGATGTTATGAAATATTAAATTAATACTTCAAGATATATAGAAGATATGACAGAATTGAGAAACTCTGGCAAACTTCTTAATGTGTGAACAAGTTAAAAGTAATGAAGGTCAAAAGGTCAAAGTCATATTACGGGCAGCATGTATGTGTGGCCCTTGTCCAAAATTGTGATGTATTGAAATATTAAAGTAATCCATCAAGGAATATAAAAGTTATGACAGAATTGAGAAACTCAGGCAAACTTATTAATGTGTGAAAAAGTTCAAAGTTTTCATGGTCAAAAGGTCAAGGTTATATTAAGAGCAGCATGGGTGTGTGGCATTTGTTCACAAGTATGATGTATTGAACTATTAAAGTAATCCTTCAAGGGATATAGAAGTTACGACAGAATTGAGAAACTCTGACAAACTTAGAACATCATAATGTGGGAAAAAGTTCAAAGTTGTCAAGGTCAAAAGGTTGAGGTCATATTAAGGGCAGCACGGATGTGTGGCATTTGTCCACAAGTATGCTGTGTTGAAATATTTAAGTAAACCTTCAAGGAATATTAGAAGTTATGATAGAATACAGTGGCGTAGCCAGAGCCTGAAAAACACTGAGGCAATAACGTTAAAGGAGACATGGTCACGAATAGTGAAATCACGATCTGCTTATATGATGAAAGCATAAAAAAAATCTCAATGTGGCTACGGCACTGGAATTGAGAAACTCCGGCAATCTTCTTAATACACATTATTTTAAAGTCACTCGTTTTATTAAATTTTCGAACACATGGTCTTCATCAAAGTAGGCTGAAACTGCATTGGCAGCCCTATTAACTATCTTTAGTGATTTCTTTGTAATCGGTTTCTACATAGGATTAACTCTCCTCCATCTCACTGCATAGCCGTCCTACATAATCAGACTTGTCAAGGACTACGATCCCAGATCCTTTATCTGCTGGTTTGCAGGACTGCCATTACAGTTTTAGAGTATTTTGATAAAGACCATGTGGTCGAAAATTTAATCAGAATTCCGCCACGGAAGTGGTATCGCGCCTGCCGAGGCATTTGACTGTGAACATTACAAATAAATAAATAACCTTGACCTTGAGAATTTGGATGTGGGGGTGTGCGTAATGAAGCATCATCCCTAGACAAACATTGATGTGATATAATAATCTGGAAGTAGAGACAAACATTGATGTGAAATATTATCAAAGTCTGGCAAGGGGTTAAAGAGATATTGTGAAAAGACAATAACTTTAACACAGTTCTGGTACAAAACCGGTGAACATATAAGTAAATAAATGACCTTGACCTTGAGAATTTGGATGTGGGGATGTGCGTAATGAACATCATCCCTAGACAATCATTGATGTGAAATATTATCAATGTCTGGCAAGGGGTTAAAGAGATATTGTGAAAAAACAATAACTTTAACGCATTTGCCTTACAAACAAGAATTCCGCCACGGAAGCGGTGTCGCGCCTGCCGAGGCATTTGACCGTGAACATTACAAGTGAATAAATTACCTTGACCTTCAGAATTTGGATGTGGGGGTGTGCATAATGAAGCATCATCCGCAGACAAACATTGATGTGAAATATTATCAATGTCTGGAAAGGGGTTAAAGAGATATTGTGAAAAAACAATAACTTTAACGCATTTCTGTTACAAATCCGGTGAACATTACAAGTAAATAAATGACATTGACCTTCAAAATTTGGATGTGGGGGTGTGCGTAATGAAGCATCATTCCTAGACAAACATTGATGTGAAATATTATCAAAGTCTGGCAAGGGGTTAAAGAGATATTGTGAAAAAACAATAACTTTAACGCATTTCTGTTACAAAACCGGTGAACATTACAAGTGAATAAATGACCTTGACCTTCAGACTTTGGATGTGGGGGTGTGCGTAATGAAGCATCATCCCTAGACAAACATTGATATGAAATATTATCAATGTCTGGCAAGGGGTTAAAGAGATATTGTGAAAAAACAATAACTTCAACGCATTTCTGTTACAAAACCGGTGAACATTACAAGTAAATAAATGACATTGACCTTGAGAATTTGGATGTAGGGGTGTGCGTAATGAAGCATCATCCATAGACAAACATTGATGTGAAATATTATCAAAGTCTGGCAAGGGGTTAAAGAGATATTGTGAAAAAACAATAACTTTAACGTATTTCTGTTACAAAACCGGTGAACATTACAAGTAAATAAATGACCTTGACCTTAATAATTTGGATGTGGCGGTGTGCGTAATGAAGCATCATCCCTAGACAAACCGGACGACGCGGACGACAACGGAAAGAGCGCCGACTAGTCGCGCCTCTGTTAAAGCAGGCGCGACAAAAAAGTGATTTTATAATAATGTGTAAAAAAAATATCTTGTACAATGCACATGTAAACAGATGAGCAAACGTGTATTAAATGATGGATTTCTTTTTATTATTTTTATATTCTATCCTCATTATGATTTATTTAATTAAGGATTTGGTCTTTTTACTGATTTGCGGTAATAAGACGTGTTTATTAGAGGGGGGCGTTAATTCCAGGTTATACGGTAAGTATGTGACGTTGACCTCGAGATAAGCGTCACAGCATATGAAATATTAAGAATTTTCAATGAAAGAAATAGAAGTTATAACATATTTCTCTGATGTTAAATTTTGTAAAGAGACTAAGTATGTGACCTTGACCTTGGGATCAGCGGGGGTTGGACAGTCGTAGATTTGTCACAGCATGCTAGTACAACCTTAGAGGAATGCACAAGTGAAATATAAATAAGAATTTTCAATGAAGGAAATAGAAGTTATAACTTATTTCTCTGATGTTAAGTTTTGTAAAGAGACTAAGTATTTGACCTTGACATTGGGATCAGGCGCGGGGGTTGGACGGTCGTGGAATATTTGGCACAGCATGGTAGTAGAGCCTTACAGGAATGCATGTGTGGAATAGTTAAGCATTTTAGATGAAGAAAATAAGGAGAAGTTAGAACAATATTTCTCTGATGTTAAGTTTTTGTAAAGAGACTAAGTATTTGACTTGACCTTGGATCACGGGGGTTGGGACGGTCGTGGATTTTGAACAGCATGGTAGTGCCACAGAAATGATGTGGAAAATAACATTTTAGATGAAGGAAATAGAAGTTAGAACAATATTTTCTCTGAGTTAAGTTTTGTAGGATAAGTATTTGACCTTGACCTTGTGATCAGCGGGGATTGGACGGTCGTGGATTTGGCACAGCAATGGTAAGTAAGAGCCTTACAGGAATGCATTGTGTGAAATATTAAGCATTTTAGATGAAGGAAATAGAAGTTATAACAATAAATTTCTCTGATGTTAAGTTTAACGGACTAAGTATTTGACCTTGACCTTGGGATCTGCGGGGGTTGGACGGTCATGGATTTGGCACAGCATGGTAGTAGAGCCTTACAGGAATGCAGGTGTGAAATATTAAGCATTTTAGATGAAGGAAATAGAAGTTATAACAATATTTCTCTGATGTTAAGTTTACGGACGGACGGACGGACGGACGGACGTTCTTACTTTCAGGTAACTATGTGGCTTATCGCATGTTAAATATTAGCCACATAAAACCACTTTTAGCCACATAAAACGATATCTTAGGTGGCTAATTGTAACCAACCCTATCCTTTAACAAGTCCATAACCCTGTGGGGCTAGCCACATAAGTACCCGAATGTCTGCCCGGACGGACTCACGGACGGACTCACGGACGTACGGACGGACGGACAACCTGACTCCAGTTATACCCCCCCACAACTCGTTGCGGGGGGTATAATAAACATTCCTTCACAATTACCCCACCTATTGATATCATTATACATTTTATATCAGACATAAATTTCCACTCTGATATCAGGGGCGATAACCATGTTCCTTAAACTGTTAACTGACATTACTATTTATTCTCTGTATTTATTTTTTGATGTGCAATGATCATACTTTATAATCTGCCGAAAAAAATATTTTTTCAGGTGACGCATTTAATTAGTATAAATAACTAGAAATGGACGCTTGTCGACAAGCGCATGTGTATCCCCCTCCCCAGATACACAAGTAGTTTGAAAAAAGGGTGATCGAGTTATGCTCCGGAGACAAAATCGGTGACGGACAAAGGGAGATAACTAAACAATTAGTGATGCAAGAGTTGTCAATCTTGCGCGACACACCTTTAGGGTCTATGCATGAATTATTTGTTAATAGTCCTATATTTATGTACATATATCTGCACAGGTGCACATAATGCCACAATATTTTCAACACAGTTGACGGAAATGTAATATAGAATGTAAATAAAAAAAATAATGCTCGCTACTGGAGCCGAGAATTTTTTTTAATAGTCCTATATTTATCTACATATATCTGCACAGGTCCACATACTGCCACAATATTGTCAACACAGTTTAGGTAAATGTAATAATTTAGCTGTATAAATTACCTGTAATAAGTTAGTGGTCAGTTTAAAAAATTTAAAAAGAATGTAAAAAAAAAATTTGAAAAAAAAAGTTGAAAAATAAAAAATAATAATACTTGCTACTGGAGCCCAGAATTTTTTTTTAATAGTCCTATATTTATCTACATATATGCACAGGTCCACATAATGCCACAATATATTTCAACACAGTTTACGGAAATGTAATATACAATTTTTTTTTTTTTAAAATAATGCTCGCTACTGGAGAGCCCAGAATTTTTGTTAATAGTCCTATATTTATCTGCATATATCTGCACAGGTCCACATACTGCCACAATATTGTCAACACAGTTTACGGAAATGTAATAATGTACCTGTATAAATTACCTGTAATAAGTTAGTGGTCAGTTAAAAAATTGAAAAAGAATGTAAAAAAAAAAAAAAAAAAAATGGAAAAAAAAATTAAATTAAAAAAAAGAAAAAGAATAATGCTCCCTACTGGAGCCCAGAATGTTTTTTAATAGTCCTATATTTATCTACATATCATATATACACAGGTCCACATATTCCCACAATATTTTCAACACAGTTTACGGAAATGTAATATAATCATTTACCTGTATAAATTACCTGTAAGTTGTCAGTGGTAAGTTGCACATGCTAGCACATGCACAGGTGAATAGTCTGTATATAGCACTTACCACCTTATGCTACTAGACAAAAATTGAAAATTAAAAATAATTTGAAAAAAAAAAATGAAAAAAAAAAAATGGAAAAAAAAAGTTTAAAAATAATAATGCTTGCTACTGGAGCACAGAATTTTTTTTTAATAGTCCTATATTCATCTACATATATCTGCACAGGTCCACATAATGCCACAATATTTTCAACACAGTTTACGGAAATGTAATATAATCATTTACCTGTATAAACTAGATTGGTCAGTAAGCGAGGCTTACGGAATATACCCCCCGCGTGGGCCCAGGTACCCCTAAAATATGCACAAATTTCCAAGTGTGTGGGCTTGTGACCTTGACTCTGGGAT